>CM010313.2:7539982-7574930 GCA_001923025.3 Taenia multiceps | reverse complement strand
TGACCGGACCGCAGATAGAAAATCTATTAGAGTTGGAGTGTTTAAAGGGATGGATTATGCGCAAACCATCAATGCAGGTAAAAACAGCAAGTGCGCTGTTCTGCTGTTTGAAGTGATTTGGGTGAAAGCTACTGAAGGCCCTTATTTAAGCATTGCTAAGTGAACTTTAGTGTGTCGGCAATTTAAATAAACCGTTCTTTCTTAAGTTTTGCCAGGAATGATAGGTGAACCCGCTCACTCCCCTCCTGACCAACTGAGAGGTTGATGTCGTCGTGTTAGCCAAGCTTAAAAATAGAGGCACTTGCCTTAGACACTAGCTTGTGCTCTCGGCGTGCGTTACATTACTGACTCATTTGCGTTAACTAATTGATCGATCAATAAGAACATCTGCTACGAATCATTGCGCATTGGTTATCTGATTAGCAAATCGGTAAGCTGCAGCGCGCACTGCAAATTCAACTTCAGTTTGTTGCAGTTCAACATCAGAAGAGGCCTTAGGCGCTACATTGCTGGTGGTGACAAATGCAACCAATCCGAAAGGACAGACCCCACCATCTGTCCTGATGAATAATCAGATTCCAACGTGTGATAGAGGAAAGGTCTCCTCTCCGTAGATTTCCGCATCAATGAAAGCTTGCTGCCAAGGGTAAGTGAAGCAGCGTCAACTCCATGTCTCAATTGCAATTATAGTGAGCATCGTATGCATTTGTCCCAAGTAAGTGTCTGTAAATTATGCCAATAAGTGGTATCGTCTTCACGACTACAGAAGACAGGGTAAAATTTGCTCTGAGGTGTGCCGTTTGTGAGTGTCTAGTCGCTGCTCTGATCGATGTTAGTGGCAGCAGCCTTAAGCTGTCGAAAATTAATCCACATCAACCCATTCTTGCCCAATTTACCTACAGTTTAAAAAGAGGATAAGATTTGGTTAGAACAGAATTAGCAGGTCGAATGGCCAAAACTGTCACCGACAAGTATTTACCGCCTTAATGAAAATTAGTAATCCGCCTTTAAGTCTGGTGGGTGATTCATGAGG
The DNA here is from genome assembly GCA_001923025.3 of Taenia multiceps. Classification (NCBI taxonomy): domain Eukaryota; kingdom Metazoa; phylum Platyhelminthes; class Cestoda; order Cyclophyllidea; family Taeniidae; genus Taenia; species Taenia multiceps. Next base: position 7,573,897 of record CM010313.2, on the reverse strand, counting down.
CCATGAACACCTAGTAGTAGCCGGATTGGGTGGCTGGCCAGCGCCAGACCTGCCTCAACGCAAATTATTCCGTCTCCACAGCTTCTACTATTTCCTTTTCGATCTTTCAATCCTCCTTTGCGTTGGCAATAAATTCATACTCACTGAGTTTATTCGTACGGTCCAAAGCAAACTACTACCGCACCCCTCGGCCAGCTATTAGGCTCTTCTGATTGGCAGTTTTGACCCTTTAGTAGCAAGTGCACTTTTGCCCCTTAGGTATATCAAACAGTTAATTTTCCACTGCCATTTGCAACGAGCCCTCTACTTAGTCTTTCATTTAGTCACCTCAATTGGTTCTCTCACTCCTTTGCTACCGAGAAACACTACAGGTACTGCATTGCTAACGGCGGCAAGCAAGACCAAAAAAGGACAAGTTGCCCACTTGTCCTCGTGGATTACCGAGTTTAACGCTTGGTTGGGGACGGTTTCCTCTCGATAGATGTCTGCATTTGCATAAAATCGCTGCCAAGTGATCATTGAGATAGCTCCAACTTGATGCCTTTATTACAACTGGATTACGTCGCGTGTACAGATGCCCCGTGTGGGGTTTGCAAACTGTACCAACAAATATGACCGTCTTTTCAACTACAGAAGGCAAACAGCAATTCGCTCCAGGGTATGTCGAATAGTGAGCGTTTAAACTCTGCTTTAATTGACACAAGTAGCTGCAGTCTTAAGCTGTAAAATGCAATGCATATCTCCCCATCCCTGTCCATTTCACCTACAATTAACAGAGAAAAAAAAACATTTACACACATTGGAAAAACGATTATAAAGTAAGTTTTGAATGGGGGAAAAAGAAGGCAAAATGCTAGGGCTGGCTGCCTACACCAAAATTCAATGGGGTGTGGGTCCACTTGCATCGCCAGAAAGCCATCACGCTCGGTACATTTATGGTCGTGGTGCGTCCGATTTCGTCCAACAACCTTTGTCGATAGTCAAACATCCAAATAACGTATAATCTATGGTTGCACTCTCCACGTGGTCGTTGTCCTCAGCATCAGTCATCGCACTGTAACCAGTGCTGTTATGACCAGCCCCTACCGCACCAGTCAACGAATTTCTACCCATCTTAAAAGACATCTGATCACACTATAACTTAGTTACCATGCGACTTATAAGACCTGGCTTCAAAGACTAGAAAAATTTTATTAATCCCTTGAGGTTATGGCAAATGCCATCTTTAAAGTGGCCTTAAATAGTCTTCCCGTACGAATAGTTTAACGTACCCACCGCATCGTGGTAAAATTGAACAGCACATCTAGGGTGGATTAGTTGAAAGCCACATCGAGGCATGGTGATTGGTAAGTGATTAGTCTCTGCTCCAATTTCCAGTGATAGCGGGAACCTTAAGCTGTGCACAATTAGTGCATATTTCCTTATTCCTGTCCATTTAAACTACAATTAAAGAGAATGATAAAAATCCGGATGCAATCTATCTAGCAGGTCAAATGGCTGAATTCGCCACTGCAAACATAACTGTCGCCTCGGTAGAAACCAGTTGAATACCTTCTAGCCGAAATTAGGCCATGGTTGGTGGTTTGCTTCGATGGAAGTGGGAAGCAGCAACTAGATGCGCACTAACCATTCTAGACTTTTTCTTCTTCCTTCTGCCCTTATCTCCATACCTTCTGCTTTTAACTTTCCTTTCGTCTTCGCCATCTTTACCATCCTTGCCTCTGCCTCCACCTCCACCCCAATACTCTTCTCCACATTCACCAACTCTTCCTCACCTTTCTTTTCATTCTTTCTGACTTCTTCTTCTTATCTCCTCCGTCTTCGCCAATGCCTCTGCCTCCACCCTCACTTTTTGCTTCAGCTTATTCTTTGTTAATAATCTCCGCTCTTACTTCTTTCTCATTCCTCCTTCTGCACATTTTTGATCTTATTTTTTTCCACTTTATACTATCACCTTCAGTAATGCTGAGTTCTACCTCCTCTCCATTGTCCACCTCCCTTGGTTTCCGCTCACCAGGTCTGCCTTCACCGTCAAACACACACACTCGAATAAAGTGCATGCATTTGGTTGTTTCGGGTGTGCGTCCGCATGAGTGGTCTCCTTCTACACAAAGCCAAGTGTCTGCATGCCAGAAAGAGCCAGAGGTTGTATCAGCGCTGCTCTCACCTAAATGCGTCTCTTTCCTTAAATCAGGATGCCATTCGGACGAACGAATCTCAACATCCTCAAAATACTCTGCTATATGGACGGGGTATGCTGCAGGAAATAGGAAAACTAAAACAAACAAGAGCACCACAGGACATTCGCAGCCTCGTCATCTTAATGGATGAAAAGGCAAACTACAAGGTGACAACATGCGACACAGAAATGATGTACGTTCACGGGTTACTCGTTCCTACCAAAAGGAGGTACTGAAACCAAAAGAGAGGGATTGGAGTCCCCTTCAACGATGCGACTTCTCACGACTCGGTGATGGTCATCGCTCGACTTGAGGGTATCCAAAGGACAAGCAGGTTGGGGCATCACTACAGCATATGCAAAAGCTCGTCTTGTAGTTTGTGCTCCCACACCTCTGTCACCACACCAACGCCACCCTACTCAATCCACGCACTCCATGAAATATGATAATCTGTTTACTTATCATTTCAGTGCTTTAGCAAATGCAGTAAGCGAAGTAAAAGCACCATCAAAAATTGCACAAATTGTGCGCAGTGCAGAGATAAAAATGAGAACAAGGAAGGTAAGGCCACACTTACGGAACTGCTCAGCCCCTTTTATGTAACAAAAAAGGCCGGTAAATTGAATCAGCTCATCATTTACTTCTTCTCCGTCTTCCTCTTCTCCCTCCTCCTCTGTGTAACAACTATCCTTAATGTCTACAATGAAAAGAGGATTCTCCGTCCCACATTATTCCGTTCATCAGCCTGTTTTCCTGACCAATGTCAGACTCTACTTGGTTATTCTACTCCGTTCTTTAATTAAATCCTGAGGGCAGTGCAATGCCTTCTGTGTTGCTATGTATAGCACCAGTCTTATGCGCCTATGTATACGAGGTGTGCGTTGCTGCTTATCAAAATATAGCATACGTTGCAGGGATTAAAAATTTCGTTTCAAATGCGTTGCAGTTGTTCAAAACACTTTTTGCTTTACTTCGAGCTTTTTGTTCTCCTCGGTTTATGTAGTTAATACTAGACTTTGAATGGTCAAAGTGTTGAAGAAGGTAAAGGAAAGGCAACAATGAGCTATCTCATTGAATCACAGAAGAGTGAGCATTTGCTACGTCGAATAGGTTCCCAAATTACGATACTATGGGAAATAATGAGCAGTGCGGTCACATAAATGAATACAGATGTTTCCCATCACACAAATGCCAAGGTAGTGATCTTCAAGTTTCTTCCACTTGCACTGAGTCATCTTTCACCGCTCCTTTTGTTTCCTTGTGTTGCGTAATTTGTTGGCTTTACATGTATTTCCTCGCCCTCTTAACACACAAAATAAAAGGTCAAGAAATATTCCCTCCAGACTGAATATCCTCTTCAATATATGCCATTACTTCGGCCTTGTTACTTTATATGAGTCACCAGTTTTTATTTTACCGTTGTTTAAACTGTGAATGTTTGCAATCCTACTTCAAGGCCTATCTCATCGACATAGCAGAGCAAAATTTAGTGTGCCTTAAGTCATCTGATGCTTGTTAAGACGCGAAGCTGTCTCACTTTCACGCGCCACCTAAAATCACCGTGAAGGGCACCGTAGCTGATGCTGTGCGATGCAAAGTTGAGGTCTGCAAAATCACGCAAAGCAGGCACTTTTTCCAATCGTTTGTGTTTCCTTGATCATCATTCCAAAATAAAGAAGTTGTCACATGCTTACGCACGCAGCCCACAAATAGGAACTTACTGAGAGGTGGATGCATACAAATACTTGTGATAAAGGAGGTAAATTTAACATTTTGGTTAGTATTTTCTCCATAGTTATGCACGCCGGTGGAATTCACCTTCCTCATTGGCATAATCCATCTCACCCTACGGAGGCAAAGGAAGAGATGGGTTAGACGCGTAGAATCTACTATTCGACACGTTTAGAGGGCATGGACACCCACACGATTAAAGGAATGCGAACATCGACATGACTACGAAGGTTCCCTATAACAGCATTGTTATTGTAAAGTGTAGGCATCCCGTTTTGATTCACATTATTTCTTCCACTTGCAATTTTATGAGCTCACCCATCCAAATCAATATGGGACTCCGTCACGAATGGCCTTCTACATACTCAACTTGCCCTCCCACATCTAACGAAGACATCAAGACGTGGACATTTGGGTGTTAGTCAAAGCGCCTACTGCAGCCAAACCTCCCACGGTTCGACTGTAGGCGAGCAAGACTCGCATTGCTAATGATGTCACCTAATCACGAATAGATGCAAAAGACTGACTGGTGTCTTCCCAATCATCCGAATATTCCACGCGCTTACTGGCTAGGAGAGTCGTTAATCCCAGCATGATGCTATTACTCGTTGCAAGTAGTAAAGTGCTTCACACTTTAAAGTGCAGCTGGGGTGTGCACCAAGTTGCGAGTCTTCATTTGTGGGTTTTAAATGTCCAAGTTTCCACCGAATTTGATGAGACGCTGAAATTATGGCTGATGTTGCTTTCTAGTTGGCACCAAAATCTCTGCCCCTTTCGTTGGATGATTTCACGCCTGCGACCGCCTACTTCCGGAGATTACTTGCAGCGTGGTCAGCTCCTTTTGACCAAGGTCTTCCCTATCTCTCTATTTTCTATTGCTTTCGTTAACTACCAGTTACAAGCATGCGTAGATCTCTCCGAATGTGACCGAATATGACAACTTCACTGTCAGTTTTCCATGACTGCAGTATTACCAAACATCGCAATCAAGCATTATAGTTGAGGTTAAAGTGGCACGATAGGGTATGCCTACACGTTCAGCACCGACCACCATGGAGTGGAAACGAAGTTCCTCTCCCACTATTAAGGCAGCAATGCAGGCAGCGCATTGGATTTCTCGGAACGCCGTCATCTGCGGATAGAAATATCTTTGAGTCTAGACTGACACACGACTGTTGCCTGACGAAACCCCTTCCTCTTTCGACTGTGTTTCAACCTGCCGGATCTGATGATGAGGATAGTAGAGTGGAAGAGCCTGGCAAAACAAAGCAGAATTGCAAGGCCAACTTCCTTGATTACCAACGTTTAAGCTAGCCCGTAAGATCCTGATATTATCTCCTGTCAGTCTGTCTCTTTAAATTTTTGAACTTTAGGACTGTGAGCACCAGCCCGAACGCATCGCAGACACAAAGAGGGGCTTCAACACAGTGGTGTCACAAATCTACTTTGTTTTGCGTAAAATGCAGCTTGCCGAGCACCGCAGATGAGAAGACGATTACAAACTTACGTTACCACTCCAACAATGACATCTGAAACAGCCATACCACAACCTGACCGGCCCAAACTCCATGAGCCTGCCATTGATCAATGGCACAGAACGCTACACAAATGTTCACCTCCCCTCCCCTCCCACTAACTTCAGCACCTAGTGGTTAGTAAAGGATAATGCCTCATAGTGAACAACAAGCACGGCAATTATAGCGACGGCATCAGGACTCAATCACTAATTGGCATGCAAAATACGTCAAGGTGTGCGTGTGTGTAGGGATGCTAATAATGAAAGGTCAAGTGGTAGACTTGTTGGCATCATGATTATCAAACGGAGGCTCTGCAACTGGCCTTTTGGCATCTGAGGTGCGTTGTGGTTCCTCGGTTTCCGACTCCTTCCATTTCTCCTCTGCAAATCTGTCACGAGCCGCTGAGACCTGATACGTCGATGCACCCAGTAACATCGTAGACGGCACCATCCTCAGCTTATTAAGTCAACGAGATGACAGCACTTTAGAGCTGAATGCATTTTTCGCTAAAAATGTAGTAAGCAGAAACTACCATCTTATCCGAGGTCTTTTCTCCCTCTTCACCCTCTCCTTTTAGGTCGCTCCCGTCAATGTTGATCAAAGCATTAAATAGTTTAGCAAAATCCGGTGGGATCTTGCCGATCGGTAGGCCAGCGTACTCCTCACCAACGGCAGGTAGCAACGTTTTGTCAGGATCGCCAAAGTAGGGATGCAGAAGAGCCTGCTGCGCATTTATACGAGACGGTGGGTTGTAGCGAAGAAGTGTCTGGGTTTAAATGAGATGGTGGTGGCTACATGTCAACAAATACCCAACCTTCTTGGAAACCATAATGTGGTGCTAACGAAACAGCACAAATTGATTTGTCAATGAGTTACATCGATTCTCAAATGCAACAATGGACTTGGAATGACGGTGGTAACAAAAGGAAATAAAGGGGGAGGGTGGAACGCGATGGTCACTCACGGTTAGCAGATCGAGACCTGACAAGTTCTACATGCTGAACACTAATCCATAAGTCTTTGGCTCCCCAATCAAAGAATTCTACCCCTCTCTGCTTTCATCTCCCTAAAGATGTTAAAAATTTAGCCGACTTTCATGTTGTTAACAAACGGCAAGTTGGGAGTTGCCGGTCATCTCTCTTGACGCCTCTGAGAGCTTGATCTACTACAAAACAACACAATGCTATTAGCGCTAGTGGAGTGAAGGCATGCTCTTAAGGCTTTTCTCTTTCGTAATCCCCCAAATGTTCGTGTCATGATAAATGTCAAAAGGGCTCACGGGAGGGAACTTCGGAACTGAATACAAATTTGATCCTGAGGCGGCCAGACGAAAGAACTCGTAGTGTAGCAAGGACTAGGCAACGTTTGCAAAGGGGCCATCTATGCCAATAGAGAACATCAGCTTCTAACTGTTACAGGAATCAGCACTGCTCCCACCATTGTGGCGGTGACGTCGTCCCCACCTCCAATATCTCAGACTGCGTGGCAATGTTTATTTGATTGATCTAGTGAATGACAGATTTATGCCGTGTTGCTAAAACATGTTTGCATAGAGGAATGTGTAGACGAGGGTTTTGATTTAGGAAAGTAATGCCCCCACCTCCTTTAAACTCATTAATTAATGCGCCCGTTAAAAGGGCGTTACTTGTCAGCAATATTTAGACACTTGAACCGGCTAAAGGTAAACTTGCATTTTCATTAATTTGGGTTAGTGCTTTCCCCACCCTTGACGGCGAAGCAAGTTAGCTTTGAAAACATAAATTAGGGGATTGTACCTCTAAGTATTTCCATGCACTCGAAGGTGATTCCAAGTCAATTGGTTGGATGTAGGGGTACACTTGACGAACTCTGCTTGATGCAAAGTAGCGGCCACTCACAGTCACAAAATTGACAATAATGCTTTGCTATGTGTCCATACATGTAGGTGGTTCAACACCATAAACTGGACGCATTTAAACTAATTCAAGTATAGGACGAATCTCAGTCCAGGACAGAAAGAGATGTAGAAACTGACAAGGAGTAGTTAACGTTTCGTGAAGCAAAGAAAATAGTCGTGTGTTAATTTAATTAAGTGACATGAAACTTGTAACGCACTGGGGTAGAGACTGGATGGATGTGTTTGACTGAATCGCGATGCTCCCTTTACCTCATAGCTGTGGGAATGAAGGCGACTATGAGTGATCCATTGCTTGCTTCACCTCGCAAGCTAATGAGTGTCTTCGTCTCACCACCCTGGCGATGGTAGTAAAAGCTAACCTGGTTTAGATTTTAGACCCTAACAGAATCGGTGGATGTGCCTCAGCGAACATATGTTTCGTCATCACTTCGATTAAAACGTATTCCCTCCATTTCTGCGTGTCCTTTCTTAATCAGAGGAGCATAGCTCTCAGAAGCTGTCAGGAGTACCTTCGGTGAAAGGGGCTGTAAGATTCACAGTACTTCTATCTATCTATCTATCTATCTATCTATCTATCTATCTATCTACCTATCTATCTATCCTCTGTCTATGCTGCAGCTATGACAACTTGGATCCAACCGCTCCGCACGAAGAGACGTGGGAACCAACGGAGGTCTTAAATGTTACCATCGCAATCCTGTCACCAATTGTCGCCCAAGCTGATTACTCCTGGCTCCTTGCTGTGAGCTACTTTTCAAAGGAGGCGTAAAGTTGAAGCTTCGCCTCATCCAGGTGGAGGACCAAGGTACCCGTGATTACCTGTAATTTAGCCCAACTTAGCCGAGCATCAATTAAAACTTTGAGGAAAGAGGTCTTAGAAAACAGCTTAATGCAGACCAAGACTTCCTTCCTTCCTTCCAGACTTAATTGAAATTCGGCAACCTGACGTATTAATTAGCCGGACGATACAAAGGCACTGCAAACTGCTACCCCTTAAATGGTGTGAGGTGAGTTCATGGAGGGTATAGTCAAGACTCTAACTAACTAGCTTTCATTCATCTTTTATTCTCTCTGTGGGGTTCCTTGAGAGATCGACTTGATGAAGGACCATGCAAATTGCTCAAAGAAAGTTCCAATCGAAAGCTGCCTGTATCGACACCGAGTCACATGACAAAGAGGCTAAAATGAGGAGCTGGCTCATGCTGGGCTATGATGACGTGTTTACAAACCCTCCTTTTGGAGGTGGTGTTAGAAGGGTGAATTAGCACCTTGTTTTGAGTCTTACTAGCCTCAAGATGTGATCTAGAACGAGTGAAATACAATTTTGTTGTAAGTACATCGTAAATTAGGAAGACTTTACGCCTCTGCGACCCGTGGTCTTGGCTAACATCCCTTCACACTCGCCTACTTCAGACACTACTTGCCTGCGTGCCTCATTCCCAAAAGCCACTCATCTAAGTTTAAGCCTTAGCTCCCATTTTAAAAATTACTCAAAAAGCATCTAAGGAGATGGGGGAAAGGAATTTTTCGTGCAACATACCTCCAAAGAAAGTCTGTCTTTTGCGTCCTTTATTGAGCGCCTATAGCGAACCAACCTAAAGAAGAGGGTGCTGCAGCCTTCATGGGTTTTGCCTTGGCTGCGCTTTACTACCAGTCTACCATACCACTGCTGCGGTATCCACTGTGCTCCACGTAACGTAAGTTGAGCACAATTCACTCACATTTGGTGTTAACGAAGATCGCCAACACCTCCTGTTCGAGACATTAAGCGTTTTCTCTTCCCTAGATAGCTTATTAGCTAAAATGGCTTTTGGAAAAAGGTTTGTGCCAACGAGTTTTGAAACATTGGATTGACAAGCGATTTAACACCATCTTGGTACAATAAGGCCCCAGCCCTTTTGGGGATGCACTGCACCATCTCAGACACATCTGCCCGGTCCCTATGCCAGAAGGGGTCATTTCTCTAACCGCTGATTTGTTAAAGGATGTAAAAACCTCCAATGCGCTACAGCTTGTCGTGCAAAATACTATGTATAGTTTCCTAATTGCATGCATAGAGCTCGCCTAAAAAGGTAAGCACTGCAACACCGCTGGTTTTTACCGAGTTCTGTGTTCGAGATGAGGCACATACATTACTAATAGGCACTCCCATTTCTGTACCCCACTCACCGTGTCACTGAATGATTTATACCCTTCAACGCCTTCAGCCGAGTCAGTACCTGATCAGACATTGTCAGTATGACCTCCATCGCTATTAGGCAAATGCTATAACCTCTGAGTATTGTACAAATTAAGGACGCCTTACGTTGAATGCTTAGCTCTTCTAACTCTACTCTTTTATTAGGCTCGGCACTTTCCCAAACAACTGACGAAAGTGCACTGAGGTGGGACGCTGCATGGTACGGAACTCGAGTTACAGGGCGTGGAGCAGCAACACAAATAATTGAACATGGGAACGACCAAAGTCAAAACAAAATAGCATTGAAGGAAATTTCAAATGCAGAGTACAAATTACAAAGGTTAAAGGGCAAATGGAAAGGTGCAACTTGGGGTTCCTCAACACTGGCAGCTGCCATCATGCAATTAGCAGCAGGCTGCACGTTACAGGTGTAAACGGAAAACACCAAAGTATTTGCAACTTGTCACATGATTGATCAAGTTTTAAATCAAATATGTGGAATGTTAGTAGTCAGGAGCCTGAATTGCAGTTGCTACCAACTACAACGTTGCAATTAGGCAGAACATAAGCACGATGCAGTTTTGAGGCGAATGTACGTGAGATGGCAATTCACTTCTCAAATCCACCATCTTCAATCACTGCCATCATAGTGTGAACTAAAAAATATCCCTTTATTAATTACTACTGCAGATGCCTCAGCCTCCTCCTCCATCGCACTTAATGCTTCAGTGCATACTAAAGTTCTCTACCATTTATTTGCACACTATGACTTAACCTCTCGTTGCAACGGGGTTGCATTGAGAAGCCATTTAGCAAGTAGCATGCAAGTTACAGTATATCCCTACAAAAGGATGTCAAAGACAAAACCTACTCAAACTGAGGTCAGTGTGTTTAATGGAAAATTATATACAGGCGCCTCAGTAATTGCATAGGAAATCTAGTCACTCTAGTTATAATTAACAGTTTAAACGCGACAACAAATTTCCAAAAATTAGAAAACATAAATGCCATACAATTACCCCACACAAACTTCATTATTTTGAATGACTAGTTTAGCATACATATAGCAGCTCACTTTATCGAGTACTACCTCAACAGGACAGCAAATTCTTCCCTTATAGCCTAGTTACTTACCACATGGGCTGCACAATACTCTACCCCACCTTCTTTTCCTCTCTTCGCCTCTCCTCTTCAAATCCATATTTGAATTTAGTATCGCTAAAATAACCCTCGAATGAACGGACAACGTTTTCCTCGCTATAACTGTAAAGCATTATCATCCAATCTCGGTCCTTCCATACAGTCTAAATGGCACCTAAAGTTATTTTTCACTTTGCTTACACAAGGGCAACCACGCACAACTGCAATTGGCGCCATCCATCCCTCTTCGAGGCCAACTTCCTTTATTAGCCCACAGATCAATAATCCAATATGATTTATCAATAAGGCAATCAATACGCCCCACATTGTTATTTATTCGCACTTTTAGAGGCGTCAACCTGTCGTGGAGTTAGTCGAAGTTTATCAGCTCCCCCTTTCTCTTCACATCGACAGCAGTGGCTTCGACAAGATGGTTTTGCAAAAGGCGACTTGCTCATGTGTAAGTGGATTTCACACTGGCTCACCTGCCTTATCACTTGCAACAATAGCAGTCTTTAGCCCTTATTTAGCTTCTCTGCTCAAATCCACTCATTTATATTTCTGCCATCACTCAGGCCTAATTCGCGACAATAGAACGGGGCAAATCCCCAGCAGAGGGCAACAGGAATGAGCGCTGAGTGATGACGACGAGTTTGAGCTGGTGGAGAAGGATAAAATCAGGATGTGACCTGTCCAACTATTTGACTACGAGGAGTCCGTCGTCGGATATGGATGAGCGGGCGGAGTGGTGACACCTGTCACTCTCCCGGATGGGCTCTAATTCTTCCACATCGTCGTACACCGCAGTGACATTGTTATCGTCGAACCAACTGTTGAACACGCGAGGTCGACAGAGGAAGTAGATGTGAAATTGGAGGCTGAGGTGGAGCCAGATGCTGAGAGGGAAGGGGAAGGGGAGGAGGACGTATATGTCATGAGGAGATTGTAGGAGGGAAAACATCAGACACCCCATAACTTAAGCTACTTTGCTGGGTGACTCTACACGTTGTGCCAATGCACGTAGAACCAAGTCAGCTGACCAGCCATCCAGGATTTGTCTTAATACTTCAGACAAGAGCTCATTTTTTGCGCATGCTATTGCAGGATTCCAGGCCAAGGCAATCTCTACAAGAAGAAAAAATCGCGTAGACAATGAGGTAGGCAGGTAGTAGTTCGGCGAGCCTGCAAATTACGAAGTAGGGGCAAGAGTAATGCTCTCATTATCGCTCTTAGGGGGTTAGTGTAGGGTTTGAAAATGGAACTAAGACTAGACGGTGTAAAACAAACAAGTGTTAGTCCTCAGTGAAATATGATTTAGTCACATTCAGTCCAGCTTGTACTAGTCTGTTCTAGGCTATGAATCTTTGCATTGTTTATTTGTGTCATAGTCAAAGATGAGACTAGTGGAGAGATGAAGGGGACTTACCAAGAGGACGCTGACAGAGAATGAGGTAGGAGGAGGAGGCAGAGACGGATTGATGTTGCGTTCGAAGGAGATGGAGCAAGAAGTTTTCGTGGCAGTAGAGTAGAAAAATGGAAGCAAGGGGATGAAATGCATGGGGCACATATGGTAAGGCATAATGCAGGAAGCAGCACTGGAGAGCATATCGCGCATAGTGAGGTACAAAGACTTGTTGAAGTGGAGTGTGGGAGAGAAAAAGGAGATGAGTAAGCTTTCATCCCTCCGTTTCTTGCGTGCGTACTGTGATGCCTAGTATCTAAAATAAGAAAGGGGTTGATTAGGCAGGCCAACTTAGAGTGCTGTGGTAAACTATAATGGTAACGTGTGAAGGCGCCTGAGGCGGCTAACCTAATTTGTGATGTCCCAGCACACTGCAGCCTGAGCTAGTTAGGCATAGTCTCGTGTACCGCAATGCAGTGCTTTCACAGTGGGACATGAATTTGGGGCAGGTTGTTGTACTCCAGTAAGTCTGCCAACATCACCGTTTACTTTGTGGCTGTAAACGAATGAAAGAGCCCTTAAGAGCAAACACAGCACAATAAACGCAGTGAAAAGCAAAAATTTAATTAAAGGATTGGGCGAAACACCTTTAGAGACTCCCATGTAGGTAAAAATGGAAGCTTTTGGTGCTTATTCGCAGTGATGCGCTTGGACGAATCCTAGAGATACGTGCATTCCTTCCGTCGAAGTGAAGAAACATGCCAGCTCAAGTAAAAGAGGCAAGGAAAAGATAGAAGGAGAGGCGAAGAGATGGGAAATCATCGGATCAGAAGGAGGGAAAGTGGGTAAGAAGAAAGGCGGATTAGAAGTGGATGCCGTAGAATTACTCTACACAGTGTTGTGGTGCAGCCTTTTATCGCCTTCCTTTCTCCTATCTAACCACGAGTTGGTACATTTACCTTCTCATCTAGCCATTTAACTGACCTCAATCCGACATAATCGATTCGGTGGGGGCGACATAAAATTTTTTTGAAAGTACATGCGAGGAGGCCAAGCAGAGCCTTTTTTGCTATGTGATTTACACTGGATACCAGATGTGATGGTATCGAAATAATGCGCGCAGATTAGGTAACAGAGAGTAAAGGAAGGTAGCACAATTAGGGAAGAAGGGTTGATGTTACAGCTTACCCCTAATTTCTATGAACTCTATCTGTTGTGGCCCTTTGACGGCTAGAGAACGGCGTGATGGGAGGTTGGAGCTGACGGGCAGTTGAGGATGGAGGAGGAAGTGGAGGATGAATTGGACCTTGTTATACTTCTTTCCTTTACTACGAGGTGCCTGCCTCAATTTAAATAAAAGAAAATTGCAATAGGAAAGAAACCAGGCCATTGTAAATGCATGGTAGTCGGTTGATGCTTAAATGATGAATAGCTGGAGAGATTAAATCAATAAACCAACTCACCTTTCATGCAGCCCCTTTGCCGGTCTTACACGGCTACCTCAAATGTCCATTTTCGTGTTGGTTCTTTGACAGTTTGGAGTAAGCTCGGAGTGTAGCTAGGTAGACTGCATTTGTATACAAGCTAGAGAATTTGTGTGAATATGGGATATACTTGGCATGCGCTGTGTTTCTAGCTTTGGATTTGGCAATTATGCTTATTTCTGGTAAAGCAATATCAGCTAAGCATAAAAGTACCAATTTGCAATACTGATAGCGGATCCCGCCTTCGCTGTTGCTCATAACATTTCTCAGGCAAGATTGGGTTGCAGTTCATGAGTTGCTACCTTCTCATGCAGCAAAATATTCGATTTGCATTTTTTGTGCAACAACATGTTGTTACCAATCGTCTGTACGTCTTTTCATTAATTTATGCATATTAATGGGTGCGTTATTTTGCGCCAGGTTTGAAAATCATCTAAAACAATCTTGCTAAGCCTTTTCTATTTTAACTTTTTTCAGAACTAAAGATGGCAGAAGGAGAGAAGAAGGCAGCGACCTCACATGGGCCCCCAGACCCACTAGCAATGTGAGGTATCTCAAGGCTAGCTGAAATCCACACAGACCAAGTTGATGCAATCCGCCTACTGCTTCTTTATGCATGTTTACCAGAGCCAAATGGAAGGAGGTATCTTTCTGCGGGCTGCTTAGATTCCCTTAGACAGACCGAAGACCACTAACAGTATGAGGCAAAATTGAAACTCTATATTCAATGCAGAAATCTATTAAAATCACAGTACCTGGCAGTGGAATTCCTGATTCTTGGCCTACATATCCACTTCTAGATGCGTGCACCAAGACTGTCATTGGTTGTTTAGCAATTAGAAAAGTGGAAATAAGGGATAAGTAGATTATATATTTATGAGTTACATGACCATGAGGCGACGACAATCGGCGCAGAGCATACATCAACATGGATCACGTGACCATAGATAGATGGACTGACATGTCTGCATGTGCATCTAGTGATGAGCCACGAGGTTTAACGGGCTGGCTTCGCCTTGTGCATAGCTCCTTAGATGTTAGGTTGTGTGACTGTAAAAATAGACGTGGAATGGTACATTCAACAACAGTTAAATGATGTTTTAATTGCATTGGAGATATGTGTCTCAAAAAACTGATTAAAATGTTTTGCGATAAGTCTGTGGTATAGAGCATTACTCTCGTTGTTTCTTCAAGAATTCCCCTTGAATCTTGACCACTATACGCAAAACACGTCAGTGAAAATGTGCAGTTATGTGATTCTGCAAGCACGGAAATTAGAGTATTCTTTGTTTTAACCACCCTAATTGGCACCTCAAACAAAGAGTGGTTTTGGGCATCACAATGGGCTCGATTAATTTATATACTTCGTGCAATGTCCATAGATGGAATTCAAATAAATACTGGGACGTAAGCAGATTCACGGATCGTAACATTATTACGTCATATGACCCTGGAATGAGGTTGCCCGTAATCTTGGGGTTCACTTTTGGGTAATCTGAACTACAACTGAGTTGTAGACCCTATCGTATAGTGCATTGATACGTAATCTGACTTTGGAAGGAGGTGTAACCCCGCACCTAAGGCGCAAACGCACAAATTCCGATCATGTCTCCTTCTGCCTTCAACTACACCTGCATCAGTAACCAAAGCCGCAATGTAAAGACATTAGAAAGGAGAATCGACGATGATCTCGGTTCTGGGGTCATCTGGCATTGGAATGTCGTAATTTGTCCTTGGAGCCGGCACTGGTCTCTGTCTAGCCTTGATTCTGACGGCAACTAGCCTTGAACTCCACCCAGATTGGTATCCAGGGTCGCGAGGTGGCGAAATTTGGCTTTGGAATCAAAGCTGAATTCTGTGCAGCCTCGATCTTGTCGTCATCGCAGTCCGTTTTGGAGCATTCGACTGCTTGTGCTGGTAACTGAAGTGGATCAATTGTCCCTCAAAGTAAATAGCTGGCTGGTGGCACTTGTTGATTTGGCTTTCCGCATGAAAGGCAGCAATCGACCCGCCTACGTCCATTGTGCAGTCATTAACAGTGGCAAACTTGAACCCTGTTATTTGAAGTCAAATCTCTAGACGCTAATGAGCGAGCATTGAGACAATGGAACTCTGAGCAAGTTCCTATAATCCTCTATCTGACATGCCCGTGTAGCTACTCGCCTATATGCAGCGTGTGACGTGAATTGGGACATTTGAATTAGATAAAGGACGCAGCTGCTCTCACTCACGACACGAGGATCTTCGGGGAGCGAGGAGCGTTGAGCTCACCACGATCACACAATTGCACCCATTACTCTACCATTGCCAGCGCTAATGACGGAGGGATGGTTGGATTTGTGCGAAAATAGGTAAATCACCCGCAGCGGGACAGCTGCCTGAATAAAAGCGCTTTGCAAGTGCGCTTTCCGTCCTCATGTAGTTCGTACTTCTGCTACAATCACAAAGCACTTGCACTTTGTCCTCTAGCCTCATCTCAATCGGAAAGATAATGTGTGAACACAAGTGGTACGCGTCTGTAGTACCTGCGCGTTGTTACAACAAAACACGCTTAAGGGACAGTCAGAACTCTAGGTTAGCAGTCAATTGTCAAACCAAAAGAGCAAACACTGCTTCTGAAGGTGAGCATTCAACTTCACATTGCATGTCATATTCATCGCAATGAGTTAACAAACTGAAATGCCTGGAAATAAACCAAGGTAATGTAGAACAAAATATGCATTAGCAGTAAGGCCGATGGAAGGATCTCAAATGTATATCAAAATTAATCAGGCACATGCATGCTAAGGTTACTTTTACAAAGTTATGGATGCCGAACGCCCTCTCTCGTGACCTGGAATGGTGGCAGTGGCCTCGGTATGAGTCAAGTGTCAACTAAGTAACAGCCATGTCCGAGGATGCGACCTTTAGCGTTCTCAAACCATACATATATCTCCTACGCCCCTCGCCCATGCAATACCTTTAGGCACTGCAAAAAGCTGAGCATATTCAAATGTTGTGTAGTCGAGGGCATTAAAACATAACTGTGGCTTTTGTAAAGCGCATAAAAAAGACTAAAATATAACCTTGATTCGGTTGGCTCGAACCTGAAACAAAGGTGAAGTAGAGCACCAAATCGCGTCTTTAAGTTTTAACTTAGCTTCGATGCCACTCATAGTATATACGGGACACACTAAGTTTTTGCAAGTGGGATTGTAAACTCAAGTGAATGATGGCAACAATCGCACAAAAACCAATTTCAAACCTTGCTCTTTTATTCCTCCATATTCCGTGTGTTTTACCACAAACACGCCTACATGAGCGACACTGAGCAGAACAAATATCAACAATAAATTCGAAAACTCGTCATATATCGGGGTCATATATATTCGTAAAGCAAATAGCTAGGCATAAATCCGTAGGAGGAAAGTCGAGGCAGGCCGTTGCAGAGCTCTGAAACACCGACAAATGATGCGTAAGTATCACATTCTTTGTTACAAATGAAATTTGTTTACGAAAGCCAGTTGTTTGTGAATAAACGCGCAACTATTGGTCAGGTAATAGCACTATGTCATTCCTCTAACTATTCTCACTTTTGATGTAATCTAATGCAACTCTCAATCAATTTTATGGTCAGAGCCAACCCTATCAGTGCTTACATAGCCTTTTCCGCTGCACATTTATAATCTCAAAGCAGTGAATATTATTTTCTTACTGGATCGTCAGCAGCGATGAGATGACATAGAGTCAATGATAGACGTTCCAAAAACTTACAAGTTTTGCCTACACAGTGGCATACAATCACCTCCTACTCAAACAATACACCCTTCATGTCTGCAAAGTGGGATGGACGAGGACAAAATTATAAGCAGTCATTGCGGAATGTGCGCGACAAAGAAGGGGATACGTACAGGGATGACATGATCTTATGTGTTCTTGCATCATCTCCCATGTTAGATATTCAGTGTAGCATTCAGTGCAGTAAAGGCGTACATCTGATTCCCCCATTCTCTGAACTACAGAATGGCAAAATAGGACATAAATTTGGGAAGAAGTAGCAAAGTGTTTTAAGGCTGTGGTAGCTGATCGGAGAACCTCGAACCTGATCAGGAGAAGACAGGAGCAAACTCACAGATGTGCACTCCGATAAAGTGATTGAGGAGTGAATCAAAGTTTTCAAATGCCGCGAAGCACAGACAGCACACGTTGTGATTCCAAGCTATTTTGAGGTGCAAATAAAGTGCTTGTGCTAATTCTGACATTTGTTAG
Source organism: Taenia multiceps (assembly GCA_001923025.3). Classification (NCBI taxonomy): domain Eukaryota; kingdom Metazoa; phylum Platyhelminthes; class Cestoda; order Cyclophyllidea; family Taeniidae; genus Taenia; species Taenia multiceps. Next base: position 7,556,119 of record CM010313.2, on the reverse strand, counting down.
GATGTAAGACAGGAATTGCAGAAGAACCTTGCTACAGCTCTCACCTTTTTGATGTCGTAGGAGCAATCCAGTGGTTCCGCGAGGCGCTATGCAAATCAGACAATGTGCGGGTAGGGCCACTAAAGAGCATTAAAAATGTGAAGATTAATGACTGCCGGAAACTTGACTTAACCTAATTGGTTTGTTTATTGCCCACATTATTGGTATTTGGACAAAAATATGCTGATTTGCTTTACACGCCTCATTTACAAGTAACTATAGATAAACAGTGTTGTCCATACGCAATTTTTACGCATGTAACTATGGGCACAGATATGTATTTGCACAGAGAAGCGCATCATAAAATTAAAAGGCGCCTACTTTGATGTTGGTAAAACAGGTGTGCCCGGTATACGGTGATAGTTGCGAATAACCTGTGGCACCATAAGCATCTGTATATATCCATTTTGGTGAAGAGGAAGGTGAGTTGCGCAAGATATCGCACCAGAGCTGACTGAGCTTTTAAGGTGAATGCATCGCAACGGCTAGGTCGGTCTTCAGCCTTGCATGTGATCAAAGTGCAGGGGGAGCTAAATTCACGTAGTAGATCAAAAACTGTGAGGAATTCAGGCACTTGAGTAATGTGTATCGGACTTCGCTGTCCTTCTCGTTACGCCTTGAAGTTGCTAGCTGTTTTTCGCAATTTAGCTCCATATTAAGAAGCACGAAGATTAATTATCAGGAGACCTTTTAAATGCACTGATATTCCAATATACTTCTTAATGCATTTAAATCGGTATCCCATCTCTTCATTGTTGCTATAGAAAAGGTGTTGCTAATTTACAAAACATTGGCATGAAACAAAGGAGTTCTGTCTTGTTGTAACAACTCCCTTGAGTTGTATTCTTGAGTAAAGTTGTGCTCCACATTTTTGCTCGAGTTCATGTTGTAAGACAGTATTTGGATACGGGCTTCGGGCCCATGAATAATCGTGCTTACCCTTCTGTGATGACAGTTTGATAAATACAACGCCACGTAAGAGCGGTAACATCATCGACTCAGAAAGTTTTATTTTACTGGATCTTGACTGCCACTTTGTAAGGATGATTACCCTTGTCCAATACTACTAGCCTGCTGGTGGCCAAAGATGGTTAGCAGCATGAGGCTCATCGCTGTGTATGACAAGATTCTCAATAGATTTTCTTGCTTTAGCGCTTGTCTTGCGTTGTGCGAATGTAAACCGATGCTAGATAAATATGATGACCTCGTAACAAATATGGCCTGCCCTTCTCAAAGTGAAGTATAAATGCACAAGTTTCGATTGGCAGCCATTAAACGGATCTCGTCAAATGACGATTCGATATCGTAATTCCTTGCAGCAGCATCTGTTAATGTGCCAAAACTGAGGCGTCAACCGGCCAATAATGACAATGACAAAACGCGCTCACTTCGCAATTCTTGTGACTGAGTGCGCATAACGGATTGCTAAAACCCTCGCTGTGTTTGCATTGCTAGCATCATTTAGCCCATAGCAGTTAAAAGGCCGCTTTAGATACCCCCATAGGATTTAGAAATTAAGATTGAAAAGGGAGCAATAAAGCGCTGGCGCAGGGTAATCTTCTGAACCACTGCCGTCGAATCGATATTCATGCTCGTCAGTGAGCGAACTTTGACGGGACTCATGGCCAGAGCACAAATCAACTCGGTGGGATGACCAGAATTCACTCTGGTAATTCTGCTCAAAAACAGGTGCTCACTTCTAAGTTAGGTTCAGTTTCAAAAGCTTTACTTTTGCCACTTCCAAAACGATCTTCGCATTCAACCGCCATGTGACATCATGGTGTAAAGCTAAAATAAAATCGGCTAAAAAATAAGATAAGGTTTGTCAAATTTAGTGGTCACCCAATTGCTACCCCCATCTGCATCCAACAGCAGCAAATGCAATGGACTAAAAAGAGGACTAAACATCTTTTATTTGGAGTGATCACTCACCGCACAAAGACATCAGCTCTGTTGCCTGTTTTATTGCTATTAGCCACCACGAGTAGACTATGAGTTCTTTGATGTGGCACATGATCGAGAGTGAACCAATCCTTCAAACGCGTATAACATAAAAGAGCAATATTTTACGCATTTTCGGAAACATTCGAACTCGTCCTCTGGTAGATCTTTCACGGATCCCTCTTTTCAGCTACTTACTAACCTATCAGTAGCAGAGAGACCGAGCGGACGTAAGAACTGATCCATTTCGGGACAAATCCAGCCTGGTAAAGGAGGTCGAAACGAATCCCTAAAGTGGTAAGCACATTGCAAAAGTGCAGAAGAATTCTTATCGACTGTTCCAGATCCGCAGATGAGCTGGACGCACGTTCAGTACCTGTAACTAGCATCGTCTACAAATGGGACAAATGCGCTCACATTTCCATGGGATGAGGCGACTGGGTTTGCAACAGCTACGCATATCTAGAAGAGATCCACCCCTTTCCACAACGTGCCTCACCACTGGAGACGCCGCACACAAAACACTGTAATCTTTAACCGGGTGGCACTTTTGCTCGATGTATCAAACTTATGCTTTGCATTTGTGACACATTGCAGTAACACTCAATGTAATATCCCACTGCCTTTAACCGTTTCTAATGTACGCGGGACATCTTTTCAGAAAGACAATAATACCTGTTAAAACTAAGCTCTGGTGGAAAGCAAATTGTCATGCACGCTAATGGTGCAAAACTCACGTTTCAGGTTTTCGGTCACTGAAACTGGCTAGCTGACAGCAGCTGCAATCCGTAGTCTATAGTTACAGTGAAGTTGCATCTCCTTTTCTTCTCAGGCAGAAGCGTTGATATTCCCAGAGGAGAAGTTGAGCGTGGCGGTGGAGGGGAATGTACATTCACTTAATAACTCTGATCTTTTCACATTCATTTGCTTGACTTCTATGTCAGCAGTAGTCGCAATAATTTTTCACAACTTGGGAACTAATTAGCACGCAACGTAAAATCAACGGTCTGTCATCTGCAATAGTACTGGTAATGTGCCTATTTTTGATGCTTTGTATGTCTGCGCATTCCAGGTTGGAGGTGGCAGATAAGGAGATTTGAAGGCGGAACCCGTGTGGCCTAATGGATAAGGCGTCTGCCTCCGAAGTAGAAGGGTGCGGGTTCGAGTCCCGTCGCGGGTGCCTTTTCGAAGTCCGCACAAATCTAACCATCCCTCTGTCAGTAGCGGGTGCAATTACGCGATTGTGGTGAGCTCAACGACATTACCTTATTGCCCCCTCATCAGCGTCTAAAGGGATTTGACTTCAAATAACAGGGTTCGAATTCGCCACTGTTAATGACTGTACCATGGAACCACCAAGAACGACAATCGCCCATTGTCTCCTTGGCCAATACTTTAGTCAGTTTTCTTACCTGTGGTCTGACCGCTTGAACTAATACCGGTTGCGGTCTATTCCAAAGCACTTAAGCGAAGCAGAGTGGGATGCAAATAATGTGAGTTGGGTGAATGTCAGCAGCTCTGCGGAGATGTTGGTCGAATGTATGGACATGGAATCCAGGGATGGAGAAGAGGAATAGCAAAACGTTTGCGGCCAAATTGCATGGTGGTTTGATCCGCGTGTTAGGTGCTTGAAATTCCGAATTCAAATTTTGGCTAGATTCGTATTTTCTCACCCCCAAGTCGCCCCTTTTCTTTCCCACTACTTAGTGTGTATGGGGTAAACCTCACCATGTGGTGTGTCAGGTGATGAGATGTGATATCATACGATTCACCTCGGTTGGGACGGGTTGGACGCAAAGCTGTGTGATGCTACATATGGGTAAGAGGAGATAACCTTAGCATGTGAAACGTCAGGAAACGGTTAGACGCGACCGAGTGAGACAAGATTGTGTCGCTGATGTCCTCCTACTTAAACCCGCTCAGGTCGGGATAAGAGGTGGATGAAAGTTGAAGAAGAGATAGCTGGAGGGAGGAAATTAGAGAGGTACATTTTCAAACTATGTGGTGGAAGAGCATTTTTCTCTGTGCATCACCTTTTAGGGCAGCTTGATTAGGTGTTTTTAGGGGCTTGTTTCAGCCACCAAGTCTAAAAGGCGCAATTTTTGACCCTTACTTTTTGCTATTCAATTTCAGCATCAAAATCAGATTTTGCGCACAATAATTCCGGTGTTAGGCAGAGTGGTAGGTTAGCAGGGTAGTGAGAATTGTCTAATCTTGGGAATGTCCGAGGCCGCAGATATGGCATTTAAATGGCTTATTCAGTTCCTCACGTTGGTTCAGTATCTACCCATATGGATGGACTTTAAGGAACGTCGCACGGCTGGCGTACGACGAGGATGCGAAGATTTCGTTTGGCTTCAATTGCCTGCCAAGTTTAGTAGCTCACCCCTACTAATGTACAGCTGAAGGAGTTCATGCCATTCGTCAAGGTGGTGTGGTGAGAAGGCCAACTTTAAGCTTATTAGCTCTAGTGTCATTATCGCCAGAAATCCCTGAGGTGGAAACCCAAAGAAAGTGCCTAAGGTGTAAGCGTACCTCTCCCTCTCAAGTTGACTTTCAACGTGCGGTAGATGTCATCTCATGACGCTCTGCTCTGCTCCGTTTTGTCTCGCCCTCTACTGTGCTGAGCTGCAGCGTTAAGGAAGGTAGAGAGATGTGGATTTAACAACCTCATCCTTCTCAATGCTGTTTTCTTTGTCTAGGTATTCACTAGTGGGCCATTCCTCGAGGCGACGCGACATGAGGCAAATTCTCTGTCACGTTGGACAAACTCACAATAGCCGTGACATCTGTAAAATCGCAGGTAATTTCGATAGTCTCCAATCAGGAAACACTGCAAACATTTGATAGCGAAGAACAGATGATGCACATGATCAGACTTCAGGCAGTGGAGAAGAAATAGTTGTGCATGGTCGCCCAAACCACGTACCTTAGCTCATGCGGCAAGTTAAACGCCTCATCACATCGCATTGCGCTACGTCATATCTCATCATCTGGTTGATTGAATGAAGGTTAGGACACGACAATAACGCATGACAAGCGGTCCGGCATCGTGTCGCGAAGCGCTACCCTTAACAGAATTAGAATCACAATTTTTTAAATTTCTGTTTTATTTCCTTTTGATCATCTACGGTAGCCTATCTTGCGATGAAAGGCACTAGACTCTGTGCTATGCAAATAAATGAAAGCGAAATAAGAGGCGAGCTTTGCCACCCGTTACTGCCTCTTTTATCCCAGTCAGTATTTTCTGAGAAAGCAGATTCTGCTCACCTTATTAGTAGCTTCGAATATCAAATCTAGTGCCAAGGCTCAAATGCGTCGAAATTTATTCAAGGCATGCGTTCTTAGCTTTAGCAAAGGGTGGCTGCTGAAGATCCTCTAAGGCGAATTTTATTGATAAATTGTATAAATGTTATCCTCTTTCAAGATCAGACAATTTTGGCGTCACTATGGCGAACCTTTGTGAAAAGCGGAAGAAGAGTAGCGTGCTTCTCGTTCGCCACATACGCCATTTAGCCAAAAAGGCCATTGTATTAAAGGTTATTTTTGGTTAGATTCAATGAGAATCGCTAGGTATTTAAGGAGGACGAAATATCGAGCCACTCTATATCTTTGGTGATTCTACGTTCTCGTCTGTCACGGGATGCGAATTGCCCTCCTGATTCCCTTTTAACAGCACGTTTATATCAACGTGAGTGCTGCACGGTGCATTCTCTTTTTCCAACACTGTCTCCAGTGCTAGGCCTATCAGTTTTCTTGGCGTGAAACTGATGTTTGAGCAGTCAGCAACACCATTCAAGTAATCGAATTGCTAGTACAGGTCTTTTCATCGACTCTAAATGGGGAAATGCGCAAAATTATGCACACGCATAACCAAAGGTAAATGCAGCCGCACAGGGGCACATAAATGCAAAATTAAAAATGCTAATTTTGTGCTTTAGATGAATCTGCACTACGGTAAGAGAATTGTGCGTTCCTCGACACAATACAATGCATCTTTTGGTAGATACTGAAAAAGCTGTGCGCCAGTTGGGTGAATGGATTAGGGAGGAGGTTCAAAAGCTACTACCCAACAGTGTTCTTGTGCTCGCAACCTTATTTTGTTGCGATAAGGAATTCATTCCTGTCACCGACATTGGCTGGAATGACTGCATCGCAGAAGTAAAGACCATGGCAATCATAAAGTCGACCGCTGCGTCAGGAATTGCAGACTTGTCTCCGATTTCTATTTATAATTATTTTCTGTTTGGCTTTGCAGTGTTTCTTTGAATTGAGGTTTTCGTTGTCATTGGTAAATCCAGGAAGTGATGCCAATTGATTAATTTATTTGGCTTGTAGGACATTTAATTTGGACCAGGGTGACCATCATCCTACCTAAGCCTAATCATGCAGTCTGAAGAAAGCTGAAAACCATTGGGCACATCGATCCAGAAAAGGATTTTAGGAAAACGGTAAGAAATTGAGGAATTAAACAGACGTAAATATACAGAAAGTAACTAAGTCCCAAGGAGCACTATGCGCAAGTAAAAAGATGGCCAGGGAGGCACAAAATGGTAACAAAAGAAATTAGGAGAGTGAAGCTGAGCCCATCGTAGACAGGTAGAAAGCTAAGAGTGTAGCAGTGACAGGACGTGCACTATAGTGATCACCAGTGTGTGAGCTAACCCACAACCACGTAGTATAACCCCTGTCTTCGCGAAAGTCAGAGGTGCCCACCCGTGCTCTCACTGGCGTCCGTTTTCTCCTCACTTCCAAGTCCCAATCTCTCGCCTTTCCATGCCAACCTCACACTGCGTCACTTTTAACCTCTTCTTACACATTCTCATAACCTATTCGCCTCAAGCTCCATCCCTTTTTCCCATCCCTCCTCCGTTCACACCTCTTTTCCCCTCACATTTCTCTTTCCTCCCCTCGCTCCTTCACGCCCTCTTCTCATCACAGCCTCCTTTATCATACTTATCTTCCTTCTTCCTCCCTTGTCCTCCTGCCTCTTCTTATATTTTTATACCAACACACACACAGCCACACCTAGCATCATATTCATTTGCACTTCCTCCCATTTCCTCTGTCTCACGTCATCTGCACCTTTTTATCCGCACTGTTCACACCACAGCGCTGATCACAGTACCTAATGCAATTCCCTGTTTATTTGACAATGCAATGCTAGCACGACCTGCTTACAAATATGGCCGTCGAAGGTCTAGACAATACGTGACAATAGTGGTCGCAATTTAACTAACACGTATGCCATTTCACATGTCATAGCAGCTATGTATAGCTTCTGGTCGGAAGAGAGAAAATAGCAATAGGAGTGATTGAAAGGTGGGTTAGAAAAAGGGCAAAATAAAGGTGAAATGTGAGTGCTTGGGAGGTAGGCGGTAGAGGAAGGTGAAGAAGGTAGAGGGTTGGTGATGATGAGGCAAGTCGATAATATAGAACGTCATCCTAATAACGCGGGTTTCAAGGATTTAAGCCTTCCAATAGGCACGGTACCATTTCCACCTACTCCTCTTTTATTTCGATTGAATGCTTTTCTCTTCCAGTGTCAAATTAGATAGACCATTCACCAAAATTCCTGCTATTCTTAGCTGTGTAGGCACAGTGCTACTACAAGCAGCGTAGATAAAGAATTTTGCGAGTCTGACATGATTCGAACCCGTAGTCTTCTGATCCGTAGTAAGATGCCCTATCCATTAGGCCACAGACTCGATAGTAAATATTCCGCGGTTAACCATTACTCTCTTCGCACCATCACCATTAACTGTAATCAAGCAGCACACCTCCTTTTACACCAGTCTATTCTTTACTATGAACCACTTTAACACTGGTGACGCCTGTAGCAGTGGTAGTGGCTGTATTTGCAATGATTAACTTATGAAACAGATGTGTCAGCCGGCGATGATGATAAGGGGGAAGGGTGGGAACCACCCTACTTGCCCTGGTGACAGCAGCGGTGACGGTAATATTGTGTGGTGGTAAGCGATTGGGATTTCGAGTCTCGAGGCTCAAGCTCCTATACTGAGGGACCAAAAGGGATCAGTTGTTATGGTGCGCTTCCACCCATACATTGTGTGTGTGCACAGAAATAAGCCTCATGTAAACAGTTGCTGAATAAATGCACGGTTTCGTTTTTTAGCTGTTACTATTGACGTCTTTTTGGTAGCTTTCCTTACCATTGCAGCCCAAAGGTTCAATGTCCTAAGTAAACACAAGCATTTCTATCCTTCCCCCGGAAGCATGTGAGAAAGTTAACAAGCGAATGATGGATTCAATAAGCGCATGCATTGTTCAGTAAGTGGACGTAGCGTAATAGAAGGAGGGACGGTGTAAGAGATGCCATACCAGGGCCTGAATGCTGATTTGTGAGGCCACAATACAATATCCTGATCACGACTATGACACCACTGCATTCGTCATGCGTAATGCGTCTTTGTAAATGGGTATGCCAAAATCTTTCATGCAATTCACTTCTTCAAATTACCTTTGTAATCCCCTTTGCCCGTTCATGATCTCCAGCGTGCGCATCCACTGCAACGTAGTGCAGGTCTATTCTCAAAGACCATTCTTGAAAGTGCAGCTTGAGGAAAAATGTAGAGGTACGGATAAGATTAGCTTGGCTTAGCTTAGTTCATCTTCGATTGTTCACTACACCTATTTCGTTGGTCAAGCTGCCATATTTTCAGAGGAGTTCTTCCTTGACTGATGCAGCAATCTGTTATTCAGCATATCTTCTCTTTTTTGCATTATCAAGGGGTAGTGCCACTAGCATTGTCTACCTTTTAAGACGACATTGCGCAACATAAGAACTGATCCCTTTAGGTCGCTCAGGATACGAGCTTGAGCCTCGTGACTCGAAAACCCGATCGCTAATCACCACACAATATTGCCGTCACAGTCGCTGTCACCAGGGCAAGTAGGGTAGTTCCGCCCATCCTTTTTACTAACGTCGCAAACTGGCGTGTCTGTTTTAAATGTCAACCATTGCAAATACAGCCGCTACCACGGCTATTGATACTAACAAATCTTAAAAGAACTTAAAAGCAACTTAGACTAGAACCTGCTATATTTGGCAGCGCTACAGTTCTTTTCAGACTGCGTGATTAGGCTTAGGTAGGATGATGGTCACCCTGGTCCAAATTAAATGTCCTACAAGCCAAATAAATTAATCAATTGGCATCACTTCCTGGATTTACCAATGACAACGAAAACCTCAATTCAAAGAAACACTGCAAAGCCAAACAGAAAATAATTATAAATAGAAATCGGAGACAAGTCTGCAATTCCTGACGCAGCGGTCGACTTTATGATTGCCATGGTCTTTACTTCTGCGATGCAGTCATTCCAGCCAATGTCGGTGACAGGAATGAATTCCTTATCGCAACAAAATAAGGTTGCGAGCACAAGAACACTGTTGGGTAGTAGCTTTTGAACCTCCTCCCTAATCCATTCACCCAACTGGCGCACAGCTTTTTCAGTATCTACCAAAAGATGCATTGTATTGTGTCGAGGAACGCACAATTCTCTTACCGTAGTGCAGATTCATCTAAAGCACAAAATTAGCATTTTTAATTTTGCATTTATGTGCCCCTGTGCGGCTGCATTTACCTTTGGTTATGCGTGTGCATAATTTTGCGCATTTCCCCATTTAGAGTCGATGAAAAGACCTGTACTAGCAATTCGATTACTTGAATGGTGTTGCTGACTGCTCAAACATCAGTTTCACGCCAAGAAAACTGATAGGCCTAGCACTGGAGACAGTGTTGGAAAAAGAGAATGCACCGTGCAGCACTCACGTTGATATAAACGTGCTGTTAAAAGGGAATCAGGAGGGCAATTCGCATCCCGTGACAGACGAGAACGTAGAATCACCAAAGATATAGAGTGGCTCGATATTTCGTCCTCCTTAAATACCTAGCGATTCTCATTGAATCTAACCAAAAATAACCTTTAATACAATGGCCTTTTTGGCTAAATGGCGTATGTGGCGAACGAGAAGCACGCTACTCTTCTTCCGCTTTTCACAAAGGTTCGCCATAGTGACGCCAAAATTGTCTGATCTTGAAAGAGGATAACATTTATACAATTTATCAATAAAATTCGCCTTAGAGGATCTTCAGCAGCCACCCTTTGCTAAAGCTAAGAACGCATGCCTTGAATAAATTTCGACGCATTTGAGCCTTGGCACTAGATTTGATATTCGAAGCTACTAATAAGGTGAGCAGAATCTGCTTTCTCAGAAAATACTGACTGGGATAAAAGAGGCAGTAACGGGTGGCAAAGCTCGCCTCTTATTTCGCTTTCATTTATTTGCATAGCACAGAGTCTAGTGCCTTTCATCGCAAGATAGGCTACCGTAGATGATCAAAAGGAAATAAAACAGAAATTTAAAAAATTGTGATTCTAATTCTGTTAAGGGTAGCGCTTCGCGACACGATGCCGGACCGCTTGTCATGCGTTATTGTCGTGTCCTAACCTTCATTCAATCAACCAGATGATGAGATATGACGTAGCGCAATGCGATGTGATGAGGCGTTTAACTTGCCGCATGAGCTAAGGTACGTGGTTTGGGCGACCATGCACAACTATTTCTTCTCCACTGCCTGAAGTCTGATCATGTGCATCATCTGTTCTTCGCTATCAAATGTTTGCAGTGTTTCCTGATTGGAGACTATCGAAATTACCTGCGATTTTACAGATGTCACGGCTATTGTGAGTTTGTCCAACGTGACAGAGAATTTGCCTCATGTCGCGTCGCCTCGAGGAATGGCCCACTAGTGAATACCTAGACAAAGAAAACAGCATTGAGAAGGATGAGGTTGTTAAATCCACATCTCTCTACCTTCCTTAACGCTGCAGCTCAGCACAGTAGAGGGCGAGACAAAACGGAGCAGAGCAGAGCGTCATGAGATGACATCTACCGCACGTTGAAAGTCAACTTGAGAGGGAGAGGTACGCTTACACCTTAGGCACTTTCTTTGGGTTTCCACCTCAGGGATTTCTGGCGATAATGACACTAGAGCTAATAAGCTTAAAGTTGGCCTTCTCACCACACCACCTTGACGAATGGCATGAACTCCTTCAGCTGTACATTAGTAGGGGTGAGCTACTAAACTTGGCAGGCAATTGAAGCCAAACGAAATCTTCGCATCCTCGTCGTACGCCAGCCGTGCGACGTTCCTTAAAGTCCATCCATATGGGTAGATACTGAACCAACGTGAGGAACTGAATAAGCCATTTAAATGCCATATCTGCGGCCTCGGACATTCCCAAGATTAGACAATTCTCACTACCCTGCTAACCTACCACTCTGCCTAACACCGGAATTATTGTGCGCAAAATCTGATTTTGATGCTGAAATTGAATAGCAAAAAGTAAGGGTCAAAAATTGCGCCTTTTAGACTTGGTGGCTGAAACAAGCCCCTAAAAACACCTAATCAAGCTGCCCTAAAAGGTGATGCACAGAGAAAAATGCTCTTCCACCACATAGTTTGAAAATGTACCTCTCTAATTTCCTCCCTCCAGCTATCTCTTCTTCAACTTTCATCCACCTCTTATCCCGACCTGAGCGGGTTTAAGTAGGAGGACATCAGCGACACAATCTTGTCTCACTCGGTCGCGTCTAACCGTTTCCTGACGTTTCACATGCTAAGGTTATCTCCTCTTACCCATATGTAGCATCACACAGCTTTGCGTCCAACCCGTCCCAACCGAGGTGAATCGTATGATATCACATCTCATCACCTGACACACCACATGGTGAGGTTTACCCCATACACACTAAGTAGTGGGAAAGAAAAGGGGCGACTTGGGGGTGAGAAAATACGAATCTAGCCAAAATTTGAATTCGGAATTTCAAGCACCTAACACGCGGATCAAACCACCATGCAATTTGGCCGCAAACGTTTTGCTATTCCTCTTCTCCATCCCTGGATTCCATGTCCATACATTCGACCAACATCTCCGCAGAGCTGCTGACATTCACCCAACTCACATTATTTGCATCCCACTCTGCTTCGCTTAAGTGCTTTGGAATAGACCGCAACCGGTATTAGTTCAAGCGGTCAGACCACAGGTAAGAAAACTGACTAAAGTATTGGCCAAGGAGACAATGGGCGATTGTCGTTCTTGGTGGTTCCATGGTACAGTCATTAACAGTGGCGAATTCGAACCCTGTTATTTGAAGTCAAATCCCTTTAGACGCTGATGAGGGGGCAATAAGGTAATGTCGTTGAGCTCACCACAATCGCGTAATTGCACCCGCTACTGACAGAGGGATGGTTAGATTTGTGCGGACTTCGAAAAGGCACCCGCGACGGGACTCGAACCCGCACCCTTCTACTTCGGAGGCAGACGCCTTATCCATTAGGCCACACGGGTTCCGCCTTCAAATCTCCTTATCTGCCACCTCCAACCTGGAATGCGCAGACATACAAAGCATCAAAAATAGGCACATTACCAGTACTATTGCAGATGACAGACCGTTGATTTTACGTTGCGTGCTAATTAGTTCCCAAGTTGTGAAAAATTATTGCGACTACTGCTGACATAGAAGTCAAGCAAATGAATGTGAAAAGATCAGAGTTATTAAGTGAATGTACATTCCCCTCCGCCACGCTCAACTTCTCCTCTGGGAATATCAACGCTTCTGCCTGAGAAGAAAAGGAGATGCAACTTCACTGTAACTATAGACTACGGATTGCAGCTGCTGTCAGCTAGCCAGTTTCAGTGACCGAAAACCTGAAACGTGAGTTTTGCACCATTAGCGTGCATGACAATTTGCTTTCCACCAGAGCTTAGTTTTAACAGGTATTATTGTCTTTCTGAAAAGATGTCCCGCGTACATTAGAAACGGTTAAAGGCAGTGGGATATTACATTGAGTGTTACTGCAATGTGTCACAAATGCAAAGCATAAGTTTGATACATCGAGCAAAAGTGCCACCCGGTTAAAGATTACAGTGTTTTGTGTGCGGCGTCTCCAGTGGTGAGGCACGTTGTGGAAAGGGGTGGATCTCTTCTAGATATGCGTAGCTGTTGCAAACCCAGTCGCCTCATCCCATGGAAATGTGAGCAAATATTTTGGTGTTTTCCGTTTTCACCTGTAACGTGCAGCCTGCTGCTAATTGCATGATGGCAGCTGCCAGTGTTGAGGAACCCCAAGTTGCACCTTTCCATTTGCCCTTTAACCTTTGTAATTTGTACTCTGCATTTGAAATTTCCTTCAATGCTATTTTGTTTTGACTTTGGTCGTTCCCATGTTCAATTATTTGTGTTGCTGCTCCACGCCCTGTAACTCGAGTTCCGTACCATGCAGCGTCCCACCTCAGTGCACTTTCGTCAGTTGTTTGGGAAAGTGCCGAGCCTAATAAAAGAGTAGAGTTAGAAGAGCTAAGCATTCAACGTAAGGCGTCCTTAATTTGTACAATACTCAGAGGTTATAGCATTTGCCTAATAGCGATGGAGGTCATACTGACAATGTCTGATCAGGTACTGACTCGGCTGAAGGCGTTGAAGGGTATAAATCATTCAGTGACACGGTGAGTGGGGTACAGAAATGGGAGTGCCTATTAGTAATGTATGTGCCTCATCTCGAACACAGAACTCGGTAAAAACCAGCGGTGTTGCAGTGCTTACCTTTTTAGGCGAGCTCTATGCATGCAATTAGGAAACTATACATAGTATTTTGCACGACAAGCTGTAGCGCATTGGAGGTTTTTACATCCTTTAACAAATCAGCGGTTAGAGAAATGACCCTTCTGGCATAGGGACCGGGCAGATGTGTCTGAGATGGTGCAGTGCATCCCCAAAAGGGCTGGGGCCTTATTGTACCAAGATGGTGTTAAATCGCTTGTCAATCCAATGTTTCAAAACTCGTTGGCACAAACCTTTTTCCAAAAGCCATTTTAGCTAATAAGCTATCTAGGGAAGAGAAAACGCTTAATGTCTCGAACAGGAGGTGTTGGCGATCTTCGTTAACACCAAATGTGAGTGAATTGTGCTCAACTTACGTTACGTGGAGCACAGTGGATACCGCAGCAGTGGTATGGTAGACTGGTAGTAAAGCGCAGCCAAGGCAAAACCCATGAAGGCTGCAGCACCCTCTTCTTTAGGTTGGTTCGCTATAGGCGCTCAATAAAGGACGCAAAAGACAGACTTTCTTTGGAGGTATGTTGCACGAAAAATTCCTTTCCCCCATCTCCTTAGATGCTTTTTGAGTAATTTTTAAAATGGGAGCTAAGGCTTAAACTTAGATGAGTGGCTTTTGGGAATGAGGCACGCAGGCAAGTAGTGTCTGAAGTAGGCGAGTGTGAAGGGATGTTAGCCAAGACCACGGGTCGCAGAGGCGTAAAGTCTTCCTAATTTACGATGTACTTACAACAAAATTGTATTTCACTCGTTCTAGATCACATCTTGAGGCTAGTAAGACTCAAAACAAGGTGCTAATTCACCCTTCTAACACCACCTCCAAAAGGAGGGTTTGTAAACACGTCATCATAGCCCAGCATGAGCCAGCTCCTCATTTTAGCCTCTTTGTCATGTGACTCGGTGTCGATACAGGCAGCTTTCGATTGGAACTTTCTTTGAGCAATTTGCATGGTCCTTCATCAAGTCGATCTCTCAAGGAACCCCACAGAGAGAATAAAAGATGAATGAAAGCTAGTTAGTTAGAGTCTTGACTATACCCTCCATGAACTCACCACCTCACACCATTTAAGGGGTAGCAGTTTGCAGTGCCTTTGTATCGTCCGGCTAATTAATACGTCAGGTTGCCGAATTTCAATTAAGTCTGGAAGGAAGGAAGGAAGTCTTGGTCTGCATTAAGCTGTTTTCTAAGACCTCTTTCCTCAAAGTTTTAATTGATGCTCGGCTAAGTTGGGCTAAATTACAGGTAATCACGGGTACCTTGGTCCTCCACCTGGATGAGGCGAAGCTTCAACTTTACGCCTCCTTTGAAAAGTAGCTCACAGCAAGGAGCCAGGAGTAATCAGCTTGGGCGACAATTGGTGACAGGATTGCGATGGTAACATTTAAGACCTCCGTTGGTTCCCACGTCTCTTCGTGCGGAGCGGTTGGATCCAAGTTGTCATAGCTGCAGCATAGACAGAGGATAGATAGATAGGTAGATAGATAGATAGATAGATAGATAGAAGTACTGTGAATCTTACAGCCCCTTTCACCGAAGGTACTCCTGACAGCTTCTGAGAGCTATGCTCCTCTGATTAAGAAAGGACACGCAGAAATGGAGGGAATACGTTTTAATCGAAGTGATGACGAAACATATGTTCGCTGAGGCACATCCACCGATTCTGTTAGGGTCTAAAATCTAAACCAGGTTAGCTTTTACTACCATCGCCAGGGTGGTGAGACGAAGACACTCATTAGCTTGCGAGGTGAAGCAAGCAATGGATCACTCATAGTCGCCTTCATTCCCACAGCTATGAGGTAAAGGGAGCATCGCGATTCAGTCAAACACATCCATCCAGTCTCTACCCCAGTGCGTTACAAGTTTCATGTCACTTAATTAAATTAACACACGACTATTTTCTTTGCTTCACGAAACGTTAACTACTCCTTGTCAGTTTCTACATCTCTTTCTGTCCTGGACTGAGATTCGTCCTATACTTGAATTAGTTTAAATGCGTCCAGTTTATGGTGTTGAACCACCTACATGTATGGACACATAGCAAAGCATTATTGTCAATTTTGTGACTGTGAGTGGCCGCTACTTTGCATCAAGCAGAGTTCGTCAAGTGTACCCCTACATCCAACCAATTGACTTGGAATCACCTTCGAGTGCATGGAAATACTTAGAGGTACAATCCCCTAATTTATGTTTTCAAAGCTAACTTGCTTCGCCGTCAAGGGTGGGGAAAGCACTAACCCAAATTAATGAAAATGCAAGTTTACCTTTAGCCGGTTCAAGTGTCTAAATATTGCTGACAAGTAACGCCCTTTTAACGGGCGCATTAATTAATGAGTTTAAAGGAGGTGGGGGCATTACTTTCCTAAATCAAAACCCTCGTCTACACATTCCTCTATGCAAACATGTTTTAGCAACACGGCATAAATCTGTCATTCACTAGATCAATCAAATAAACATTGCCACGCAGTCTGAGATATTGGAGGTGGGGACGACGTCACCGCCACAATGGTGGGAG
>CM010313.2:7456250-7539882 GCA_001923025.3 Taenia multiceps | reverse complement strand
CCAAAATTTGAATTCGGAATTTCAAGCACCTAACACGCGGATCAAACCACCATGCAATTTGGCCGCAAACGTTTTGCTATTCCTCTTCTCCATCCCTGGATTCCATGTCCATACATTCGACCAACATCTCCGCAGAGCTGCTGACATTCACCCAACTCACATTATTTGCATCCCACTCTGCTTCGCTTAAGTGCTTTGGAATAGACCGCAACCGGTATTAGTTCAAGCGGTCAGACCACAGGTAAGAAAACTGACTAAAGTATTGGCCAAGGAGACAATGGGCGATTGTCGTTCTTGGTGGTTCCATGGTACAGTCATTAACAGTGGCGAATTCGAACCCTGTTATTTGAAGTCAAATCCCTTTAGACGCTGATGAGGGGCAATAAGGTAATGTCGTTGAGCTCACCACAATCGCGTAATTGCACCCGCTACTGACAGAGGGATGGTTAGATTTGTGCGGACTTCGAAAAGGCACCCGCGACGGGACTCGAACCCGCACCCTTCTACTTCGGAGGCAGACGCCTTATCCATTAGGCCACACGGGTTCCGCCTTCAAATCTCCTTATCTGCCACCTCCAACCTGGAATGCGCAGACATACAAAGCATCAAAAATAGGCACATTACCAGTACTATTGCAGATGACAGACCGTTGATTTTACGTTGCGTGCTAATTAGTTCCCAAGTTGTGAAAAATTATTGCGACTACTGCTGACATAGAAGTCAAGCAAATGAATGTGAAAAGATCAGAGTTATTAAGTGAATGTACATTCCCCTCCACCGCCACGCTCAACTTCTCCTCTGGGAATATCAACGCTTCTGCCTGAGAAGAAAAGGAGATGCAACTTCACTGTAACTATAGACTACGGATTGCAGCTGCTGTCAGCTAGCCAGTTTCAGTGACCGAAAACCTGAAACGTGAGTTTTGCACCATTAGCGTGCATGACAATTTGCTTTCCACCAGAGCTTAGTTTTAACAGGTATTATTGTCTTTCTGAAAAGATGTCCCGCGTACATTAGAAACGGTTAAAGGCAGTGGGATATTACATTGAGTGTTACTGCAATGTGTCACAAATGCAAAGCATAAGTTTGATACATCGAGCAAAAGTGCCACCCGGTTAAAGATTACAGTGTTTTGTGTGCGGCGTCTCCAGTGGTGAGGCACGTTGTGGAAAGGGGTGGATCTCTTCTAGATATGCGTAGCTGTTGCAAACCCAGTCGCCTCATCCCATGGAAATGTGAGCAAATATTTTGGTGTTTTCCGTTTTCACCTGTAACGTGCAGCCTGCTGCTAATTGCATGATGGCAGCTGCCAGTGTTGAGGAACCCCAAGTTGCACCTTTCCATTTGCCCTTTAACCTTTGTAATTTGTACTCTGCATTTGAAATTTCCTTCAATGCTATTTTGTTTTGACTTTGGTCGTTCCCATGTTCAATTATTTGTGTTGCTGCTCCACGCCCTGTAACTCGAGTTCCGTACCATGCAGCGTCCCACCTCAGTGCACTTTCGTCAGTTGTTTGGGAAAGTGCCGAGCCTAATAAAAGAGTAGAGTTAGAAGAGCTAAGCATTCAACGTAAGGCGTCCTTAATTTGTACAATACTCAGAGGTTATAGCATTTGCCTAATAGCGATGGAGGTCATACTGACAATGTCTGATCAGGTACTGACTCGGCTGAAGGCGTTGAAGGGTATAAATCATTCAGTGACACGGTGAGTGGGGTACAGAAATGGGAGTGCCTATTAGTAATGTATGTGCCTCATCTCGAACACAGAACTCGGTAAAAACCAGCGGTGTTGCAGTGCTTACCTTTTTAGGCGAGCTCTATGCATGCAATTAGGAAACTATACATAGTATTTTGCACGACAAGCTGTAGCGCATTGGAGGTTTTTACATCCTTTAACAAATCAGCGGTTAGAGAAATGACCCCTTCTGGCATAGGGACCGGGCAGATGTGTCTGAGATGGTGCAGTGCATCCCCAAAAGGGCTGGGGCCTTATTGTACCAAGATGGTGTTAAATCGCTTGTCAATCCAATGTTTCAAAACTCGTTGGCACAAACCTTTTTCCAAAAGCCATTTTAGCTAATAAGCTATCTAGGGAAGAGAAAACGCTTAATGTCTCGAACAGGAGGTGTTGGCGATCTTCGTTAACACCAAATGTGAGTGAATTGTGCTCAACTTACGTTACGTGGAGCACAGTGGATACCGCAGCAGTGGTATGGTAGACTGGTAGTAAAGCGCAGCCAAGGCAAAACCCATGAAGGCTGCAGCACCCTCTTCTTTAGGTTGGTTCGCTATAGGCGCTCAATAAAGGACGCAAAAGACAGACTTTCTTTGGAGGTATGTTGCACGAAAAATTCCTTTCCCCCATCTCCTTAGATGCTTTTTGAGTAATTTTTAAAATGGGAGCTAAGGCTTAAACTTAGATGAGTGGCTTTTGGGAATGAGGCACGCAGGCAAGTAGTGTCTGAAGTAGGCGAGTGTGAAGGGATGTTAGCCAAGACCACGGGTCGCAGAGGCGTAAAGTCTTCCTAATTTACGATGTACTTACAACAAAATTGTATTTCACTCGTTCTAGATCACATCTTGAGGCTAGTAAGACTCAAAACAAGGTGCTAATTCACCCTTCTAACACCACCTCCAAAAGGAGGGTTTGTAAACACGTCATCATAGCCCAGCATGAGCCAGCTCCTCATTTTAGCCTCTTTGTCATGTGACTCGGTGTCGATACAGGCAGCTTTCGATTGGAACTTTCTTTGAGCAATTTGCATGGTCCTTCATCAAGTCGATCTCTCAAGGAACCCCACAGAGAGAATAAAAGATGAATGAAAGCTAGTTAGTTAGAGTCTTGACTATACCCTCCATGAACTCACCTCACACCATTTAAGGGGTAGCAGTTTGCAGTGCCTTTGTATCGTCCGGCTAATTAATACGTCAGGTTGCCGAATTTCAATTAAGTCTGGAAGGAAGGAAGGAAGTCTTGGTCTGCATTAAGCTGTTTTCTAAGACCTCTTTCCTCAAAGTTTTAATTGATGCTCGGCTAAGTTGGGCTAAATTACAGGTAATCACGGGTACCTTGGTCCTCCACCTGGATGAGGCGAAGCTTCAACTTTACGCCTCCTTTGAAAAGTAGCTCACAGCAAGGAGCCAGGAGTAATCAGCTTGGGCGACAATTGGTGACAGGATTGCGATGGTAACATTTAAGACCTCCGTTGGTTCCCACGTCTCTTCGTGCGGAGCGGTTGGATCCAAGTTGTCATAGCTGCAGCATAGACAGAGGATAGATAGATAGGTAGATAGATAGATAGATAGATAGATAGATAGAAGTACTGTGAATCTTACAGCCCCTTTCACCGAAGGTACTCCTGACAGCTTCTGAGAGCTATGCTCCTCTGATTAAGAAAGGACACGCAGAAATGGAGGGAATACGTTTTAATCGAAGTGATGACGAAACATATGTTCGCTGAGGCACATCCACCGATTCTGTTAGGGTCTAAAATCTAAACCAGGTTAGCTTTTACTACCATCGCCAGGGTGGTGAGACGAAGACACTCATTAGCTTGCGAGGTGAAGCAAGCAATGGATCACTCATAGTCGCCTTCATTCCCACAGCTATGAGGTAAAGGGAGCATCGCGATTCAGTCAAACACATCCATCCAGTCTCTACCCCAGTGCGTTACAAGTTTCATGTCACTTAATTAAATTAACACACGACTATTTTCTTTGCTTCACGAAACGTTAACTACTCCTTGTCAGTTTCTACATCTCTTTCTGTCCTGGACTGAGATTCGTCCTATACTTGAATTAGTTTAAATGCGTCCAGTTTATGGTGTTGAACCACCTACATGTATGGACACATAGCAAAGCATTATTGTCAATTTTGTGACTGTGAGTGGCCGCTACTTTGCATCAAGCAGAGTTCGTCAAGTGTACCCCTACATCCAACCAATTGACTTGGAATCACCTTCGAGTGCATGGAAATACTTAGAGGTACAATCCCCTAATTTATGTTTTCAAAGCTAACTTGCTTCGCCGTCAAGGGTGGGGAAAGCACTAACCCAAATTAATGAAAATGCAAGTTTACCTTTAGCCGGTTCAAGTGTCTAAATATTGCTGACAAGTAACGCCCTTTTAACGGGCGCATTAATTAATGAGTTTAAAGGAGGTGGGGGCATTACTTTCCTAAATCAAAACCCTCGTCTACACATTCCTCTATGCAAACATGTTTTAGCAACACGGCATAAATCTGTCATTCACTAGATCAATCAAATAAACATTGCCACGCAGTCTGAGATATTGGAGGTGGGGACGACGTCACCGCCACAATGGTGGGAGCAGTGCTGATTCCTGTAACAGTTAGAAGCTGATGTTCTCTATTGGCATAGATGGCCCCTTTGCAAACGTTGCCTAGTCCTTGCTACACTACGAGTTCTTTCGTCTGGCCGCCTCAGGATCAAATTTGTATTCAGTTCCGAAGTTCCCTCCCGTGAGCCCTTTTGACATTTATCATGACACGAACATTTGGGGGATTACGAAAGAGAAAAGCCTTAAGAGCATGCCTTCACTCCACTAGCGCTAATAGCATTGTGTTGTTTTGTAGTAGATCAAGCTCTCAGAGGCGTCAAGAGAGATGACCGGCAACTCCCAACTTGCCGTTTGTTAACAACATGAAAGTCGGCTAAATTTTTAACATCTTTAGGGAGATGAAAGCAGAGAGGGGTAGAATTCTTTGATTGGGGAGCCAAAGACTTATGGATTAGTGTTCAGCATGTAGAACTTGTCAGGTCTCGATCTGCTAACCGTGAGTGACCATCGCGTTCCACCCTCCCCCTTTATTTCCTTTTGTTACCACCGTCATTCCAAGTCCATTGTTGCATTTGAGAATCGATGTAACTCATTGACAAATCAATTTGTGCTGTTTCGTTAGCACCACATTATGGTTTCCAAGAAGGTTGGGTATTTGTTGACATGTAGCCACCACCATCTCATTTAAACCCAGACACTTCTTCGCTACAACCCACCGTCTCGTATAAATGCGCAGCAGGCTCTTCTGCATCCCTACTTTGGCGATCCTGACAAAACGTTGCTACCTGCCGTTGGTGAGGAGTACGCTGGCCTACCGATCGGCAAGATCCCACCGGATTTTGCTAAACTATTTAATGCTTTGATCAACATTGACGGGAGCGACCTAAAAGGAGAGGGTGAAGAGGGAGAAAAGACCTCGGATAAGATGGTAGTTTCTGCTTACTACATTTTTAGCGAAAAATGCATTCAGCTCTAAAGTGCTGTCATCTCGTTGACTTAATAAGCTGAGGATGGTGCCGTCTACGATGTTACTGGGTGCATCGACGTATCAGGTCTCAGCGGCTCGTGACAGATTTGCAGAGGAGAAATGGAAGGAGTCGGAAACCGAGGAACCACAACGCACCTCAGATGCCAAAAGGCCAGTTGCAGAGCCTCCGTTTGATAATCATGATGCCAACAAGTCTACCACTTGACCTTTCATTATTAGCATCCCTACACACACGCACACCTTGACGTATTTTGCATGCCAATTAGTGATTGAGTCCTGATGCCGTCGCTATAATTGCCGTGCTTGTTGTTCACTATGAGGCATTATCCTTTACTAACCACTAGGTGCTGAAGTTAGTGGGAGGGGAGGGGAGGTGAACATTTGTGTAGCGTTCTGTGCCATTGATCAATGGCAGGCTCATGGAGTTTGGGCCGGTCAGGTTGTGGTATGGCTGTTTCAGATGTCATTGTTGGAGTGGTAACGTAAGTTTGTAATCGTCTTCTCATCTGCGGTGCTCGGCAAGCTGCATTTTACGCAAAACAAAGTAGATTTGTGACACCACTGTGTTGAAGCCCCTCTTTGTGTCTGCGATGCGTTCGGGCTGGTGCTCACAGTCCTAAAGTTCAAAAATTTAAAGAGACAGACTGACAGGAGATAATATCAGGATCTTACGGGCTAGCTTAAACGTTGGTAATCAAGGAAGTTGGCCTTGCAATTCTGCTTTGTTTTGCCAGGCTCTTCCACTCTACTATCCTCATCATCAGATCCGGCAGGTTGAAACACAGTCGAAAGAGGAAGGGGTTTCGTCAGGCAACAGTCGTGTGTCAGTCTAGACTCAAAGATATTTCTATCCGCAGATGACGGCGTTCCGAGAAATCCAATGCGCTGCCTGCATTGCTGCCTTAATAGTGGGAGAGGAACTTCGTTTCCACTCCATGGTGGTCGGTGCTGAACGTGTAGGCATACCCTATCGTGCCACTTTAACCTCAACTATAATGCTTGATTGCGATGTTTGGTAATACTGCAGTCATGGAAAACTGACAGTGAAGTTGTCATATTCGGTCACATTCGGAGAGATCTACGCATGCTTGTAACTGGTAGTTAACGAAAGCAATAGAAAATAGAGAGATAGGGAAGACCTTGGTCAAAAGGAGCTGACCACGCTGCAAGTAATCTCCGGAAGTAGGCGGTCGCAGGCGTGAAATCATCCAACGAAAGGGGCAGAGATTTTGGTGCCAACTAGAAAGCAACATCAGCCATAATTTCAGCGTCTCATCAAATTCGGTGGAAACTTGGACATTTAAAACCCACAAATGAAGACTCGCAACTTGGTGCACACCCCAGCTGCACTTTAAAGTGTGAAGCACTTTACTACTTGCAACGAGTAATAGCATCATGCTGGGATTAACGACTCTCCTAGCCAGTAAGCGCGTGGAATATTCGGATGATTGGGAAGACACCAGTCAGTCTTTTGCATCTATTCGTGATTAGGTGACATCATTAGCAATGCGAGTCTTGCTCGCCTACAGTCGAACCGTGGGAGGTTTGGCTGCAGTAGGCGCTTTGACTAACACCCAAATGTCCACGTCTTGATGTCTTCGTTAGATGTGGGAGGGCAAGTTGAGTATGTAGAAGGCCATTCGTGACGGAGTCCCATATTGATTTGGATGGGTGAGCTCATAAAATTGCAAGTGGAAGAAATAATGTGAATCAAAACGGGATGCCTACACTTTACAATAACAATGCTGTTATAGGGAACCTTCGTAGTCATGTCGATGTTCGCATTCCTTTAATCGTGTGGGTGTCCATGCCCTCTAAACGTGTCGAATAGTAGATTCTACGCGTCTAACCCATCTCTTCCTTTGCCTCCGTAGGGTGAGATGGATTATGCCAATGAGGAAGGTGAATTCCACCGGCGTGCATAACTATGGAGAAAATACTAACCAAAATGTTAAATTTACCTCCTTTATCACAAGTATTTGTATGCATCCACCTCTCAGTAAGTTCCTATTTGTGGGCTGCGTGCGTAAGCATGTGACAACTTCTTTATTTTGGAATGATGATCAAGGAAACACAAACGATTGGAAAAAGTGCCTGCTTTGCGTGATTTTGCAGACCTCAACTTTGCATCGCACAGCATCAGCTACGGTGCCCTTCACGGTGATTTTAGGTGGCGCGTGAAAGTGAGACAGCTTCGCGTCTTAACAAGCATCAGATGACTTAAGGCACACTAAATTTTGCTCTGCTATGTCGATGAGATAGGCCTTGAAGTAGGATTGCAAACATTCACAGTTTAAACAACGGTAAAATAAAAACTGGTGACTCATATAAAGTAACAAGGCCGAAGTAATGGCATATATTGAAGAGGATATTCAGTCTGGAGGGAATATTTCTTGACCTTTTATTTTGTGTGTTAAGAGGGCGAGGAAATACATGTAAAGCCAACAAATTACGCAACACAAGGAAACAAAAGGAGCGGTGAAAGATGACTCAGTGCAAGTGGAAGAAACTTGAAGATCACTACCTTGGCATTTGTGTGATGGGAAACATCTGTATTCATTTATGTGACCGCACTGCTCATTATTTCCCATAGTATCGTAATTTGGGAACCTATTCGACGTAGCAAATGCTCACTCTTCTGTGATTCAATGAGATAGCTCATTGTTGCCTTTCCTTTACCTTCTTCAACACTTTGACCATTCAAAGTCTAGTATTAACTACATAAACCGAGGAGAACAAAAAGCTCGAAGTAAAGCAAAAAGTGTTTTGAACAACTGCAACGCATTTGAAACGAAATTTTTAATCCCTGCAACGTATGCTATATTTTGATAAGCAGCAACGCACACCTCGTATACATAGGCGCATAAGACTGGTGCTATACATAGCAACACAGAAGGCATTGCACTGCCCTCAGGATTTAATTAAAGAACGGAGTAGAATAACCAAGTAGAGTCTGACATTGGTCAGGAAAACAGGCTGATGAACGGAATAATGTGGGACGGAGAATCCTCTTTTCATTGTAGACATTAAGGATAGTTGTTACACAGAGGAGGAGGGAGAAGAGGAAGACGGAGAAGAAGTAAATGATGAGCTGATTCAATTTACCGGCCTTTTTTGTTACATAAAAGGGGCTGAGCAGTTCCGTAAGTGTGGCCTTGCCTTCCTTGTTCTCATTTTTATCTCTGCACTGCGCACAATTTGTGCAATTTTTGATGGTGCTTTTACTTCGCTTACTGCATTTGCTAAAGCACTGAAATGATAAGTAAACAGATTATCATATTTCATGGAGTGCGTGGATTGAGTAGGGTGGCGTTGGTGTGGTGACAGAGGTGTGGGAGCACAAACTACAAGACGAGCTTTTGCATATGCTGTAGTGATGCCCCAACCTGCTTGTCCTTTGGATACCCTCAAGTCGAGCGATGACCATCACCGAGTCGTGAGAAGTCGCATCGTTGAAGGGGACTCCAATCCCTCTCTTTTGGTTTCAGTACCTCCTTTTGGTAGGAACGAGTAACCCGTGAACGTACATCATTTCTGTGTCGCATGTTGTCACCTTGTAGTTTGCCTTTTCATCCATTAAGATGACGAGGCTGCGAATGTCCTGTGGTGCTCTTGTTTGTTTTAGTTTTCCTATTTCCTGCAGCATACCCCGTCCATATAGCAGAGTATTTTGAGGATGTTGAGATTCGTTCGTCCGAATGGCATCCTGATTTAAGGAAAGAGACGCATTTAGGTGAGAGCAGCGCTGATACAACCTCTGGCTCTTTCTGGCATGCAGACACTTGGCTTTGTGTAGAAGGAGACCACTCATGCGGACGCACACCCGAAACAACCAAATGCATGCACTTTATTCGAGTGTGTGTGTTTGACGGTGAAGGCAGACCTGGTGAGCGGAAACCAAGGGAGGTGGACAATGGAGAGGAGGTAGAACTCAGCATTACTGAAGGTGATAGTATAAAGTGGAAAAAAATAAGATCAAAAATGTGCAGAAGGAGGAATGAGAAAGAAGTAAGAGCGGAGATTATTAACAAAGAATAAGCTGAAGCAAAAAGTGAGGGTGGAGGCAGAGGCATTGGCGAAGACGGAGGAGATAAGAAGAAGAAGTCAGAAAGAATGAAAAGAAAGGTGAGGAAGAGTTGGTGAATGTGGAGAAGAGTATTGGGGTGGAGGTGGAGGCAGAGGCAAGGATGGTAAAGATGGCGAAGACGAAAGGAAAGTTAAAAGCAGAAGGTATGGAGATAAGGGCAGAAGGAAGAAGAAAAAGTCTAGAATGGTTAGTGCGCATCTAGTTGCTGCTTCCCACTTCCATCGAAGCAAACCACCAACCATGGCCTAATTTCGGCTAGAAGGTATTCAACTGGTTTCTACCGAGGCGACAGTTATGTTTGCAGTGGCGAATTCAGCCATTTGACCTGCTAGATAGATTGCATCCGGATTTTTATCATTCTCTTTAATTGTAGTTTAAATGGACAGGAATAAGGAAATATGCACTAATTGTGCACAGCTTAAGGTTCCCGCTATCACTGGAAATTGGAGCAGAGACTAATCACTTACCAATCACCATGCCTCGATGTGGCTTTCAACTAATCCACCCTAGATGTGCTGTTCAATTTTACCACGATGCGGTGGGTACGTTAAACTATTCGTACGGGAAGACTATTTAAGGCCACTTTAAAGATGGCATTTGCCATAACCTCAAGGGATTAATAAAATTTTTCTAGTCTTTGAAGCCAGGTCTTATAAGTCGCATGGTAACTAAGTTATAGTGTGATCAGATGTCTTTTAAGATGGGTAGAAATTCGTTGACTGGTGCGGTAGGGGCTGGTCATAACAGCACTGGTTACAGTGCGATGACTGATGCTGAGGACAACGACCACGTGGAGAGTGCAACCATAGATTATACGTTGGATGTTTGACTATCGACAAAGGTTGTTGGACGAAATCGGACGCACCACGACCATAAATGTACCGAGCGTGATGGCTTTCTGGCGATGCAAGTGGACCCACACCCCATTGAATTTTGGTGTAGGCAGCCAGCCCTAGCATTTTGCCTTCTTTTTCCCCCATTCAAAACTTACTTTATAATCGTTTTTCCAATGTGTGTAAATGTTTTTTTTTCTCTGTTAATTGTAGGTGAAATGGACAGGGATGGGGAGATATGCATTGCATTTTACAGCTTAAGACTGCAGCTACTTGTGTCAATTAAAGCAGAGTTTAAACGCTCACTATTCGACATACCCTGGAGCGAATTGCTGTTTGCCTTCTGTAGTTGAAAAGACGGTCATATTTGTTGGTACAGTTTGCAAACCCCACACGGGGCATCTGTACACGCGACGTAATCCAGTTGTAATAAAGGCATCAAGTTGGAGCTATCTCAATGATCACTTGGCAGCGATTTTATGCAAATGCAGACATCTATCGAGAGGAAACCGTCCCCAACCAAGCGTTAAACTCGGTAATCCACGAGGACAAGTGGGCAACTTGTCCTTTTTTTGGTCTTGCTTGCCGCCGTTAGCAATGCAGTACCTGTAGTGTTTCTCGGTAGCAAAGGAGTGAGAGAACCAATTGAGGTGACTAAATGAAAGACTAAGTAGAGGGCTCGTTGCAAATGGCAGTGGAAAATTAACTGTTTGATATACCTAAGGGGGCAAAAGTGCACTTGCTACTAAAGGGTCAAAACTGCCAATCAGAAGAGCCTAATAGCTGGCCGAGGGGTGCGGTAGTAGTTTGCTTTGGACCGTACGAATAAACTCAGTGAGTATGAATTTATTGCCAACGCAAAGGAGGATTGAAAGATCGAAAAGGAAATAGTAGAAGCTGTGGAGACGGAATAATTTGCGTTGAGGCAGGTCTGGCGCTGGCCAGCCACCCAATCCGGCTACTACTAGGTGTTCATGGCCTCATGAATCACCCACCAGACTTAAAGGCGGATTACTAATTTTCATTAAGGCGGTAAATACTTGTCGGTGACAGTTTTGGCCATTCGACCTGCTAATTCTGTTCTAACCAAAATCTTATCCTCTTTTTAAACTGTAGGTAAATTGGGCAAGAATGGGTTGATGTGGATTAATTTTCGACAGCTTAAGGCTGCTGCCACTAACATCGATCAGAGCAGCGACTAGACACTCACTAAACGGCACACCTCAGAGCAAATTTTACCCTGTCTTCTGTAGTCGTGAAGACGATACCACTTATTGGCATAATTTACAGACACTTACTTGGGACAAATGCATACGATGCTCACTATAATTGCAATTGAGACATGGAGTTGACGCTGCTTCACTTACCCTTGGCAGCAAGCTTTCATTGATGCGGAAATCTACGGAGAGGAGACCTTTCCTCTATCACACGTTGGAATCTGATTATTCATCAGGACAGATGGTGGGGTCTGTCCTTTCGGATTGGTTGCATTTGTCACCACCAGCAATGTAGCGCCTAAGGCCTCTTCTGATGTTGAACTGCAACAAACTGAAGTTGAATTTGCAAGTGCGCGCTGCAGCTTACCGATTTGCTAATCAGATAACCAATGCGCAATGATTCGTAGCAGATGTTCTTATTGATCGATCAATTAGTTAACGCAAATGAGTCAGTAATGTAACGCACGCCGAGAGCACAAGCTAGTGTCTAAGGCAAGTGCCTCTATTTTAAGCTTGGCTAACACGACATCAACCTCTCAGTTGGTCAGGAGGGGAGTGAGCGGGTTCACCTATCATTCCTGGCAAAACTTAAGAACGAACGGTTTATTTAAATTGCCGACACACTAAAGTTCACTTAGCAATGCTTAAATAAGGGCTGCTTCAGTAGCTTTCACCCCAAATCACTTCAAACAGCAGAAGCAGCGCACTTGCTGTTTTTACCTGCATTGATGGTTTGCGCATAATCCATCCCTTTAAACCACTCCAACTCTAATAGATTTTCTATCTGCGGTCCGGTCATTTTACATAACGATAATCTTTAGTGACCACAAGATTAAGCGTTTCATATTGACCTCCATTTAATTTATTTACGCATCAAGGTTATGGTGAACCTCTTTGTACATTGAGTAGCCTCGGCCTTCATGTGTGCAGGCTTCTTTTACTAGTGGACAAACCGTTAAAGTGATAAAAATGGGAGTGTGATAAGGGCGCATCAAGTGGAAATTTGATGAAGGTTGTCTTTCTCGGAAATGAAAGGTTATGCAGGTTGGCTACCCAAGAAACCGTGCTCATTTAACCGAACACATTGCGCCGTAATCCCAAAAACTATGCGTCTATGTGGATGTAGCGAGTGCATCAAATGCTGATAAGCCCAAGCATGTTCGACTTATTTGTCCTCTAGAACAGCCCGCATGCCATTCCATGACGTGGCCAATCCAGTTGTATGTAAGCAGAGTTAATCAAATGACGAGCCCGTGATTGGCTTGAGTTGCCTCTGCAGGGGTTGCTCACAACTATGCCCTTACCAGTTACTTCTGTTTGTCGTGTTGAATTTGTAAAACAATAACATGGTTATGCTCAAAGAGGTTCTGCGCCTGGAGCACTTCGGTGCTACAAAATGCTCACAAATTTTCCAAAACCAGTTAAACATCTTAAAATTATTTTGTGTGACTTCTTCAATAGAAAGTGCGTGTTTGTCGAGAATGCGTAAATGTGTATATTCTGTGAGGAATGGCTCTTTTTTACATACTTGCAGCGTGAAGCAGCACTTTCGTTCCGGCGCAGCTTTTTTACAAAATGATTGTCTACATTCTCTTTTATTGCCCAAAATTTTATTCCATTTGGTGGTTACTATTTGGTGTAGGCATGCTGATATTTGCCGTGCAAAAGGGATTAAGGGCTACACAATAATTCTATGGCTGCCTTTAATTTAAGAGGGGTATTGCTCCCTAAAGTTTCATAAGTTTTCATCTTTATGGCCTTTTGGGAGGGTCAATCGCTCCTATTTGTCTGGTTATCATGATAGTTACACTTTAATTGCGATAACAGGCACTCTTAATCAGCTTGACTGTGCTGAATGGGTGACTGAATCGCCTCTGAAATGCAATAAGACAGACTGAATCACGGCACGCACTCATGCCCAGTGTTCACCAACTGACGGCTAGATTGACACGCGCAATTTGACCGACTGAATCGCCTGTTGATAAAAGAAATGGGGGATAGGTATGATCAAAGGGACTTACCCCCAAGAAAAACCCTAGCTATTGCGTTCACTTCATTTTGACCGAACAAATTTACTAATTCTTTTCCTTTTTATCGATCACTAGGATTGAATAGCTCCTTTTAATGTCTTGTAAAAGCACACCTCTGGCCCTTCTAACATGGCGACCAACGAGAATCACCTTTCTGTGTATGTTCTATCACAAATTGATAGGACAGTGGAGAGATCGTAAGTAGTTGATTGCAACTAGGAGCTTTGAGTGAGATTAATAATTAGTGGACCAAAATTGATCGTTACTGGAAAGTCAACGATTTCTCTTGGTATAAGTCTTCTGTACCCTCCGACATCTGTTTTGAAACCATAGAACAGTAAAAGAAGCATTGTAAATTGCTGTGAAAACATAGAGGTCACCCAATAAGCTCGTGATAAAACCATTTAGCTTTAATTTTAGCGTAAAGTAAAGTCAATTTGCCCCTGAGAGGTTAAACAATTGCAACTCCATGGACACGCATCGAAGAATAGCGAAAAGGAGTGAGGGTTGCGCAGTAGCTCAAGGACAAGTCTTAGGAGAAAAAGGAGGTCCGGCCATAAATAGAAACAACTTAGCATTTATTGTAAATATGTGGCTATTCTGCCACAAAATGTCATCCTTTCGCTACTACGCTAAAGGCTTCATGTTCCCAAGTAGGTGGCATCCTGACTTACATAATCACTCCGATCATATGAATGTCTCGTGCTCTATCATTTATTTCTGAAAGACTACTTCCTGATCAAAAAACACCGTTTTGCAATCTGGCACTTTGCTTGACTGCACTTAGAGGCTGTACATCAGTTTGGTGACATGTCCTTCAGACCATGCCATTTGCCGCCCGACCCCTCTGTACGACATTCAGTAGTGTGTTCTTGCACACCATCTCAGCTTATTGCAACCGCAGTGAGGATTTATAACATAAAGTTTTTAAGCTTCCTTAATGGAGTGTTTGGATTGACTTGTTTGACGAATGCACTAATATCCAACACCAAATAAATCACACGTGAGGACTTAAAGGAAGTGATTAACAGCTTCAGCGTGTATTGCATGGTGACGAATGCAGAGCTCAAGACGGCAGCATCAATGCGAATTATGAGGCAGACTAAAAAGTTGGATGGAGAGGAGAAATGGAAGAGAATATGTTGATAGCGCGGAGGTCATCGGATGGACGCATTAACAAGCTGACGTGCTAACACCTGGGCATCTGCACACCAGACATGCAGTCTGCCTGAGTAACAGTGAAATTGCTGTCCTGATATGCTTGACTGCCTTAAAATCCCCTTCTCTAGAGCGAGTGCAACACTAGCCAATACTTTGATATGTCAAATTGATTATTAAACGCACTTAACGGCAACCCATTCATAGCTATAAGTGCCTCGAACACCCAGATTCTTTACTTGTAAGAGAAGTTTCAAAGACGGCTTTACTGTAGGTAACCTTATGCAATCGCTGTCAAAGTTCTGTTTTATTGACTCGCAACTTCATTTTTTCCTTGAAGTAGAGTGAGTCTGGAACGGAACTACGTATCATTAATATCAGTTTAAAAACGCTGATGCCATGGGACCGAACAATGCTTTCTCATAGAGAAATCGTAGAACCTCAATCCTTTTAGCATGCCTTGTTCCTAAAAACAGCGGAAAAACACTACCATCTAGGTCGTCACTGCGATGGAGTTATTATTCGTAGAGAATTGTCTGATGCCTTGAATGGGGTCGAAATTGTCCTTTTTGAGCAGTACCATCAGAGAGATATGAATAGGTTTTACAACAAGGACGACTAGTCTCGGTTGTCATCGCCTACTTTTCTATGGAAAGCGTGCTTTTCTGTTTGGATTCCACCGTATATAAAGAGTTTAGTGCTTCTTCAATTAATTGGCCTTTTTGCAACTATCGAATTATATGCTTGGTCGTCTAGCAAACGCTGAAATAAGATCGCCTTTTTAACACTACAACTCAGCAACCAAATAGTCTAAAATGCAAGGTGATATTTATAATGTAAATGCAAAAAAATGGGAAGGAAGTCGACCCATTATTATTTAAAGTTAGGCCCTGCCTTCGATACGTATAGACAAAAATGAAAGATCCTTCTTTTTTGTAAGTGTAAGTAAGAGAGATGGAGTTCAAACGGCAATCGCAAAGCTCAATATCGAAACAACTGCATACTTTGATGCGAGATGAGAAAGAGTACTTCATTTGCAACAAAAGTTTGCAAATTTTTTCAGTATTTTTCCAATTTATTTAGAGCATCACTTGTAATACCTTGTTTGTATGAAATGCCGGTCTCGGTCACTTTGGTGGCCATATTGTACTAGCAAGTTGACCGGCCTCCGGTTCGTGCCAACAGTCCAAGCCCTCTGTTATCCGGGTGTATATTCTGTCCTTGTACTATGCCTTCTTTTACCCTAAGGGAAGTCTCGGGAGTCTACATCACTACGTGCTACTAAGATATCATCAGCGGACAGTATAGACGCTATTGCCAGTTGAGAACCGTTCGAAAGCAGGTGACGATGACCTCAGGGAAACAAATTTGCAGTGTCAAAGAAACACGTCACTCGTCACTTAACTAGACTAGATTGAGAGGACGACTATTTGTTCAATCAAATCACTACGAATTTATGGGGTTTGTGAACGACTACCTGATTTAAGGATGCGTCGATAAACAAAACTGGTGGTCATTATTGCCGTCTTTACTGGACATTGTGAAGCTTCAGGAAATATTACACTTATTTGTTGAAGAGTCTTTCCTGACACATCCTTCCCGTCCACTTCTAAGTTCACCACCGACTAACATTTCTACCAGTTAGCCACCTCTGATTAACCCCAACTGAATACAAAATTTACATGAAAGAAATAGACACAAACTACGTAGCAGGCAAATGACAATGACCTTCATTAGGGACTGAAGGGCAGAGATGGCCACCATCATTGCTACGCTATCACCGAGATTCTCCTTTATGCCTTCCTTTTTTGCTGGCCCTAAAATCAGCTGGAAACAGGTTTGGAGGTGTATCTTGTGAGGCAGTCACAAATGCCCAGTCATGTGCAGTTGGCAGTTAGACAATGCAGGCAAATTTAAAAGACGTAAGGAAACTGTCTTGTTGTGGGTGGAGGGTAAAGGTGCAACTGCCATAACAGGATGCAGATCTACAAGGACACCTTTGATCACCACGATCAGCGATACTGCATCGACTTCTTGAAACACTGCAGTGCTGTTCAGTTCCATGTTTGTGGCCCTTGAGGGTGCCTTCTCGTAAGCATTTCCAAAGTGCCAACTTCTCTGCCCACACAGACAATCATGGCTACAAAATTACGAGTTTTGGGACACTATTTTTCTGGCTTAGGCTTTAATATTACATGAAGCAACCGAGTTGCTAATCGAGCTACGAAGCTACCAGTCATTTTGAACAATTCTCAAATTGCAAATACAAGTGTAAACAGTGTGCGATAAGTTCTTTAATCCCCAAATTAATTTACTTCTTCAATATGATTTAATGCAAAAACGACTTGGACCGCGCTTGCTTTGGTTTATTGGTACGCCGACTGTTACCACGCAAGTGAGGTTTGAATCCACAATGCATCATTAAGGCTGTCTGCATCCTCAGAGCAGCATTTCTCCCCAACTTTCTAATAGTTCTCACTTTCCTGGTTGCTTTTGCGAACGAAATAGAAGTTACCCCGCCCTCCCTCACCCCATCCTGATTGTCTTGTTTTGTGTGAACTGCGTTTTATGCTATCTAAACATTATTTTAGGTGACTGGTGAATCAGTCACTAGTGGGCATGCGTGAATAGGTCAACTTAGTGTTAAAGAAGGAGTGAAGAGCACATAGCCTCAGACTGGCAAGCAAACAAATATAATTGTCCAAAACGCGAATAGCACCACAGGGTGGGACTGCAGGGTGGGCTGCTGATGGCGCTCAAAGAATTGTTCGATGGTTGTACCAACAGCTACAATCATATCAGCAGGTACGAGTTGTCAAAAAGGTAGCCAGCAATGACATCTAGGGCTGCAAAGGTGTAAAAATGAGGTACGGGTCGGCGACAAGCCCAAGAATCTACCAAAGAACTCAAATGGCAAAGTAGGGATAATAGTGCAAAGGGGAATCAACAGGTGATCTTCCGGCAAAGCCAACGTGAAATAGGACGCTGTCATAAGAACTGCGTAGGCAGCATTGCTATAATTTTACTATCTGGCGCGCTTTTCCATCATAAAATGGTTAACTTGAAGACATTTACATCTCCAAAATGTGCTTCTGTTTATACTTATGATAAAAAACCTTCAGCTTGGCGAATCGCTTAACACTTTGAAACGTAATTGTCTTACTCGATTCCATTTAAAATACTGAAAACATGCCGTGTCTTGCCAACACGTTACATTAGGTAGTCTGCTACCAGGACTGCAGTAGCCGACTCTGAGAAGCCACGCTTCGTTATTTACAGTGAAGTCTGCAGCAAATGATGATAAATAGCAAGTTTTAACATAGTCTTTTGTATGTAATTGAGTGAACGAAACATTAATTTGATAAATCACTGCTTGAAGTACGCAGGATCTGTGACCGATTTGGGGAGTTGCCTGTGAATGAAACTTACTGTCACCTGAAGATATCTGATCAATTTTTAGACCCTGCAAGTCAAAGGAGACCCAGAATTGGGATGCTATGCAGTTTGTAAACAGTCTTTTGATTGTGGGTAAATTCACACGTGTCTAGCAGGGTACTATTAATTGCATGCATGAAGCACACCGGGATGCAAATGGCGTGATTGGAAGTGGCTGGTTTTACTATTCTCCAAGTCTTCCGAATCAGCCTAACGACTCAGTATTTGCAACGCAGCATCTATTTAGGCATCCATCTCCACTCATTTCAACTATCAACCACTTTCTGCTCTCCATAAATGCCAACAAGCCTTTTGATTCATTTAATGTCTACGTTGCAATCTCGAGGCCATAAGGTTCACATGAAAAGCATGCCATTCACCTCAAGACCGCGCTGTTCGGCATGCCAACTTCTATATTTTTGCAGTGGTCGTGTGCTAATAAGGACTTTTGGCACATTAGGCATTTCAGAAGGCTAAAATTATTAACATCTTATTCTTCAGGGCATGGAAGTGATGAGAAAGATCAGTCCTTCTGATAGCTTTTCACTCGTTATCCCTGCCCAGCATTACTTTGCGTCAAGAGAAGAGAGCATTTAACAAGGCACTGTAAACAATCCAAAAAGTTTGCATGCCACACAACACGTTCTTAGAGCAGGTAGGTGTGTTCACTCGGGTTTTATCGCCACTTCCATTTTTGACTGCAGCATCCAGTCAGGCTGGAGTTATTGCGATGGAATCATCAAGATTTGACAAGTTAAAATTATTTGTCAAGGGTGTTATTTCCCTGTTTACGGTCTTTGCGTTGGACACCAAGTTATCATCGTCCTCCCACAATCATGGATGCTCTCATGAATGAAACTCATTGAGCACGTTCTGTGCCCTAGGGAAGAGGCGTGCCGAGTGTGGGCACCTTTCGTATAGTCCCCTCTTAGCCATAGAAGTAGCAGCAAAGTCCGAAGTTCCATATCTGGCCCTTCTGGCGGCCCGCAATAGAACCTTATACGCATCAATTATTCCAAGTGTACCTAAATATAATGGGTTAATTAAAGTGCCGCATTTAAGAACCCATCATCAGATCCCGCGAATGGTCTATTTAGGCAGCATGCACGTAGAACATAGAAACATGCTTTAATCCTGTAAGCTCTAATTTTCTTTTATATTGAGAAAGGGGATAAATACTGACTGCAGCACTTATTACAAGTGCAACATTTTGCCAAGGTGGGAAAGGGGAGTGGTGATTTGAAAACCACAAATGCTGCTAATAAAACACGACCTATTTAATTAGCTCAGTTGTACTAAGAAAGCGGAGACCGAGACAAAAAAATACTTTGCAAGCTAACTGCACAAAATCATACCTAGGTCTTCAGGGCCTTGGTAAACTAATTTAGTGCCATGTATCTGAAGTCAATCATGCAATCCTAGCTTTTGCATAAAAGTTATAATAAATGTCGAGGCGTATACTGACAATGACATTTCGCATACACTTTTCCAGAACTTAAACTCGATAAAGAAATTTATATGACAAGTGGGGTTGAGGTTCTGTGCAGGCAAGTCAAAGTACTAAGCTGCATCAAAAAGATTTTACAGGTAAACCCCAGTGAAATCAGCTCTGCTATGCGTTCGAGTATTAAAAATAAAAAGACGTGGTGTGTGCAAGCATTAATAAAGTCAAATTTGAGGAAAGAAGCTAAAGTGCAGGACTTTGATATGCAGATGGTATAATCTCCTTGAAGGCACAAAACTAATCCCAAAGCAGAGCGCAGAATTCAGTCAACTTTACCAATTACTCTTGGGCTTGCGAGGCATCTCATTTGACGCAGTTCATCCCTGTATTACAGCTGACTGCTTCAAAGTCCGCTGCTAAGGTTGCATTAAAGTTAGCAGTTGTGCTTGAAAGCGACAAACTTCTGCGCTTCTGGATTTAATATTCAATGTTTGTATTTATTTCACATAGAGCGGCTCTGGCTTAAGGTTAATGTGAATTCCTGTTCGCCGCAACGGAACAGTCACATCTGTATTAGTAGGGGATGCCCAGTGAGTCAGCGCTGACACGAGACTAGTTGTTGTTTGATTAAGGCCGAAGTTGATCTAAATGCAAGTTGGGGTTAGTTTAGGACGACTAGTTTGACCTGCTTCCAATAAGTCAATCAGTCTTGTTGTGTTTTCAGTGCACCACTAGCCTTCTAGCCACCATCCGTCCACCTATTTTTCCATCAATCTATCACGACCAAGAATACTGATTGGGAGCTTGCATCATTAAATACACTTGTATTGTGTGGTTCCTTGGCGCGGATTCCTACTGATGAGACGCGTAGCTCAGGAGGACATGGGTGAGGTGATTGGGAAGATTATATTTATAAGAAACATAAAGGCGAGAAGTGTGCGTTACTCTTAAAATGAGTAGGAGAACTTACATATGCATACATCGACGTATGTACGCAGACGTGCGTGCATGTGGAAACCTGTGCACGAACGCGCATGTTGTCGTAAAGCGTTGCGAGTAAGTGAGATCATTAGCTGACGGGAGGTAATTGCGCATTCAATTGCTTAGCAATGACACAGAAGCCCCATAAGCCACTCTGAGTCAGTCGATAAGTAACTTAGTCCTCAGAGTACATGGGTTCGAAGAGACGATGGTGACTGGTTTGAAGGAGAAGCAAATAATGCCGGACGACCTCATGACGCACTTGCTTCTACAGATTCTTACCTATGCAGATTAGGTCACATGAATTTTCGCAATTTTAGAGTTCTTGTGTGAGTGTGAATTTTGCTTAGTGTTCATTTTCCAGATGATGGTACCGAGTGCATATCCTCTGCCTAACACAGGCGGTGGAGTTTGCATTTGCATGCTTGAGATGCTGCGGTAGATTCTGTCACTATATTTGTCATGATACGCACCGTTGACAAGAGTTTGGTCCGTGGGTTTTAAGTCAATGTTTCCTCCACTGGTCGAGGACAGATGCGATGGTTAGCACACCAACCCATCCTATACGGAATTAGCTTACAACATGGAGGATGGGGGAACTGACGATGCAGTACCCTTACTGAGGAAGGCACAAGGGCTCGTGCTGGACAAGGCGAAGACAGCTACGTAATGCTTCGATGGTTTATCAAATGACGGATTTTGGTGATGGGTGACTTACTTGCCTCGTCGTTGTGCCTTCATGGAGTGCGTCCCTGGCATGTTAAATGCACGTCTTTGTATTCTGCCAGAGCAGCGAACAGCAGTGCGTATGTATAGATTGCGCAGCTGCAGCCCATTTGCTGACCAAGTGGCAGCTGCGGCATATTTGGCTTCAGAAGGCATGAGAATGCTTTTAATTTGTTGGGTAGCTGTTTGGTGCTGGCAGAGGTGATGAGTGTAGTTCAAAACATTTTCTATTCGTTACCCTAATCCCACTGTTAAGTGCATTATAATTTGTTGAACATGTGTTTAAACATCGCTAAATAGTTGGTGCCTATTCGCCAATTTCCTGCTAATAAGTATCCGTTACATTTTAATATCCCATTATTGCTAATATTATTAAACGGTTCATGTTCTTTATACGTTTCCACTGCTAAAATAAAGGTAAAAGAGGTAGACACGTTTCGTGCAGGGACTACCCCTCCATCTTCTTTGTCTTCGTTTCCTTCGTTTGCCAAGAATAGAGGCATTGTCCGGCGGCAATGAGTGCGGATCTCGCCTTCACTATTGCTTCGGATCTTCCTCGGTTAGGATTGGCCTGCTGTAATTATGCTCCTGTTGCTGTTGCCTTTTGTGTGCAACAGTGCATCCGATGTGAGCTCTTATTTCAGGTGGGCATGTAGCTAGCACTTATCTGTGGGTCCTTTCACACTGTGCTTGTGTGCGTGGCAGAAAGCCTGTGCGTCTCTAACACCCGATGACGAATTTTGGTCTTCGACGTTGTCCTCCCACTGGTCCCCATGGCTATAGGATCATGCCAACAGGCATTCTTTTTCAGCGCTATGCATATAATCACCTTCAGGAGGGTGTCAGAGAGGGGCTTTTTTAATGGCAGTGGAAGACGGACCCCATACCAAAGGGCATCCACCCCGATTTCCATTATTAAACGCGTGCTGAATTCGACTTGTTTAAACAAGGCATTGGAACCTTTCAACTGTTTAGAGGCGTTAGGAGTGCGTGTACTTTTAAATGACTTCTGGTTGAACCGAAAAAAATACATCATGCATTAATTGTGAATACCTTACATTGTTATGCGGTACTCTTCTACCTTACTAATTTGTTGGTCAATATATCCACGCATATGGGCTCAAGCATACAAAGAACGGTTAAAATGATCTTGAAACTCGGTAGATATGACCGCTAAATGCACTTAATTTTAATCTCGCACTATATTAGGCGCTTTTTATATTCATTTGTGCTAAGGTGTGGCTTAGAGCAGACATCAAAAAGTAAAATCCACTTAATGCCATCACACTTTCCATTCGGAATGAACTTTGATCACTTTAGACGCCATTACAATTTGCATCGCGAACATTTAAATCAAGTTAACAACTCCAAATGGGTTGTTCCTGCTGCGAGATGCAAGTTCTTTTGGTAGTGGTATTCAATGCACATGGTTGAATCGGACCCAGAGTGGGTTACTTAGCCAACGCTCGCATTTTCACTTTTAACTAGCAATTTGCTTTCCGTTTATGGCGCCACAGAAGTCCCTTTTGCCCATATGTCCACCACTTTCCATCATCATCGGAATATAGGAGATATAACTACTATGGATGGAGCACCTGCTATAACGGACACAAATGCATCGAAAATGGAGATTCAGGAAAATGTAGTGACGGCGGAAGAGATACTTTGCTCTAATATCACAAATGTCAATTTGCAAATGAATTTTGACTGGTAAGTATCTTCAAGCACCGAGAGCGCCAAAACAAACCGTTCGAATAAAGCTAGCTGATATGGGACATTGTATTCTATGGCCGTCGCCTGTAATGGAAGAGGTACAGCACTCGACCTAGCACATTATATAAGTGAAATAATCAAACAGGCTCGACATTCGTCCACGTTTTTAGTTTTGCCCACACAATGCCGCAACAGTTAGTCGATTTGGTTGGGGTTCGTTTGGTCAGTCATTTGTCTCTATAGCTCCATTCGCCTTACCCCATAACGAATGCACCAAAAGTTCGAAATGCGCATTAAAATGCGTTTTAGCATGCTTCAAAGCCTCAGATACACTAAGACTTCCATTTGGTCTTAAGTGTGCAATTATTCGAAACAGCCAGCCAACGATTTCCTGAAAACAGCACTTTCTCAGGTCACAAAAGAGCGATGCGTCAATTCGTTTGCTGCGCTGGACCACATTTTTTCGTTTTATTTTCTTCGAGCTTTGTGGCCCACTTTCTCTAATCAAAGTGTATAACAATCCTGGCCTATTTCATGCTTTGTTGACAACATTGTTATTGAAATTGGCACTATTGATAATACTTATGCTTTTGTTTCTTGTCGAAGAGGGCAGTTTTTCGTTGTAAGGTAAGATGAGGGTCTTATTTGGTCTGTAGGCTTTGCCAACTGATTTGACGAGACAGGAACTTGGAGCTGGTCGGTGACCTCTCATCACCTGATTAGCTCTGCGTCCGTTGCTGGGCTTCGGCAAATCCCTGCAACACTAGGATTTTATTCTATTTTCGCAAAAAATTCACCATCAGTCACTGCTTTTAGGAGGAATCAGCCAACGCACAATTGAACCAAGACCCTCTGACTCAAGTTTTTAGTAGCAAAGATAGCGTAAATAGCATGAAGTAGGCAGATAGGCACCTCTGTTGGATGCTTTTAGATGAGGCCTTTTGAGCCAGACCCTATAGATTGTGTGAAGCATCAGGTTATTACAAAATAGAGAACTGAATTCGCTTACATGCCACACATGCTCCCATAAGCTCTGTGATCACCACGCCATGTCGCTGCACAAGACTGTCGCCACACAGGTTGACACGCCACAAATGCGACCTACCGGTACTACTTTCCTCCCTCTTGACTTGTCTCAGCCTGGACGTGTCCTCCTATGTGCCGAACTTTTAAATCAATGGGACTTGCTTCCGAGTGCAGTGGGATGTACTGTAGTGAGCACAAGTGAATGGTCTAAAGAGGGCGGAGAACGGAGGCAGCAGCGAGATTATGACTGAGTCATTTTTTATCTTGACCAATTGGATCTCGAAAATTGGAATTGTAAACACCTAGAAGCCCTAGGCGCCGGCCTAACGCTTGAGCAAAGAGTTGTTGTGATCGACATGATGTAACAATGTTTAGATCCTTATTATAATGCAAACCACATGCAGAAGACACTGCAGGCCTTAGGTGGTTTCCACTAAGTGACGCAATTGGTAAAACAGACGTCAAGACAACTCGATGATTGCATTTGTGAAGATAGTGTGGTGGGCTTGTCCATGCGCATATTGAGCAAAAAGTTCCCATACAAAGGCATATTTATAATGAGCCGGTTTATGACCGCATTCTGTGAGGCGTTGAAAAGCTTCCAAAATGAATAGTGCTAGTTGATACCTGAAAAGTTCTACACATTTTTGATCCAGTTGGGGAACTGAAAACAGAGCGGTACGTGTTTTAACGTATCAAGCGGAGAGTATTATACTGGCTTGGTACCACTCCGTTTATAAACAGGGGGGTCCCGTGATCTGAATGTGCGTCATTTTACTCAATGTGTTCAGTCACCGCGCCTCTACATCGCACCATTCAACCGCTGCGCATAAGACTAAGAGTATTTTACGGTAATAGAAATTTTTGACTGAAATTTCTATACACGCAAGTTTCTTTGCTTATGTAAGGCGACTTAAGCAGTCGATTCTGATGAATGCTTAGTCTGGCGTTGAGGTGCTTTTGGCTTCGTCTCTTTCCCCGAGGACCGCGTAATCATACGCGCGAGACCTAATAATGCTCGGTCGCAAGCACCGAAACGCATTCTATCTGCTCCAACCCTGCTTTTACTCTTCCTGCATCTTTAGAACCAGCTATAATTGCAATGAAGTTGCACGATGTTACTAGCCACAGCAATGCTCTCCTGCATACCTAGCAGTCATCTTGTAGCGCAAGCTGGTTCAAAGTTCACACGTTGCACGAAGCCTTGTGTGCGTCTGAGGAATGTATTGCGATATCGAAATGAATAAATAAAAGGACGACAAAAACATGCAGTGCTACCTTTTCCCCTCCTCTTCTTATGTTCCTGAAAGCAAATAAAAAGAGAAGTGGGTCTATTTTTGCCTGAAACGATGCAACCCAAATTCACGTATTCTTCGCAGTTTCATCTATAGAAAGATTTTTTAATTAGGAAACTTGTTGTTTTGAGCCTTTTCGGTGATTTGCAATGGTCAGTTTACACATCGAATTTTTTACGCAGAAGACCAAGTGAAGGCGATTCTAAAAGCGGACAACACCAATTTCGCTTTGAGGTAACCAACTTTACGCTCTCCAAATGTTGTTCAATGAGGAGATGATCAGCTTGGGTCCGATTGGTTTTACGGCCTGTGATCCCCGGCCCTAACCATAATCAAAATAAAATTTCCGTTTGCCATATTAATAAACTTAAGCTAAGGTACTGATGTCTTTGAACGCAGATAATGTGTGACTGATGCAAAGTTTGGGGATGAAATGCCGATTGTTGAGACAATGTTAAGTGAGTACTTTTATTAAGCATCTAGTCCGACAACTACCAGGCACTTGGTCGTTTTGACTTGATACGTAGGAAGAAGATAACTTTCAAACTAGTAACTGTCAGTAAGATGCTCAAGGTATAGCATAGCTAATTAAACCTTTGCGATTGATATCACTAACTTTGCATCGTCGTGCGTGGTCATCTGCAGACGAGGCGGCAAGACGATAGGCCCACGGGCGATGCTCGCATCATAACCTTTTCCGTATCATTTGGGATTCAAGGACCTACAAATTCGTTCCGCTGTATATATTATGGTACCAGCTATGAGCAATGAATAAGACCTTTTGCATCTCGGCAGCTGGTTTTAGCATTACAGCGCCATTTAATGTTAACACTCATTTGTTTCAGCACGAATAAGCCTCCGCCCCATCCCACTCCGACCTCACTGGGCATTGAGCTACCGCCGTATCCAGATGCGACTCTAAGGGTCGTCAAACTCTACAATTCAGCATTTTTCACCTCCTCTATCGCCTTCTCAATACCAACTGCTACAATTTTTACATTTCGAATAGGAATGATGCTTCATTTTCTTCCAAAATTATTTCGTTGATCAGAAGTAATATTGCGCATTATGGAATTGGCTTGCAGCTGGTTCATAATATGTTGTGTCTTTTTGTAAACAAGTGGCTTTGGTCCCCTAATAGGTGTTTCAATCGCCTCTTTAATTATTTAACTACTAATACTGCGTAATTACCAAGATCGCATCACTGTGGAGACATTTCTTATGAAGTCCATTCGAGTTTGTGACGCCTGACTTGGAAAGTGTATATTATGATCACACTTAAGCATGAATTCAACTCACCTCTCAAAGAAACACTTCCTGCTCCAATAGCGAGTAATCCTGTCATTCTTCTAGGAATCGCATCAAGGCATTTTGGCAGGCTTGAAAGCAGTACTGTGAATAATCTCTGAAGGTCCTCGACGACTTTGGTTTTCCTACTCTTCCGTATTCATTGCCTAATCACATTTTGCAGCATTTTTTTAAATGTTTGTGAGGGAGCATTTCACACAAATTATACAGCTGAAAGTAAGAGCAAGCTTGATTTTTGATAGAAAATGCACCGCGATATCCTTTTGACGATCGGTGAGGACCCGCTAGTGGTTTAATCAAATACTGTTGGAAATATTACTCCTCCGTTTGTTCCTTTTTATCTAATTCCTTCATTAGTAGTAGCGTTAAGCTATTGTTGTCTTGAAACACCATAAAAGTCGTGCTATGCATAATCGATTATATCACTTGGTCAACGAGACCGGCAGTGCATCACATTCATGTGACAGAAAGGAAAAAGTCTACGGCAATATTATAATTGACATGTGCACGATGTCATGCATCAATCTCTGAGTAAATTATGATGGTAAGATTGATTACCATTTTCTTTTGGCATCTTCGAACATACTCAACAGCGAATGTTGTTCGCTACACTGCAATGGCTTAGCGACAAAGTCGTGGCATTCGACCCATGAAGTGGACGTCAAAGCCCGTCACAAAGAGCATTCATTATGGTACAGTAAACAACGTCTGCTTGCTTGTCTTGTAAGGCTCGCTAAAGTTATAGATCTTTAAGCATCAAAACCTACTGCGGTCTTAATGTATTCCATTGAGGATTTAACTAAGCAAAAACTTAATTGATTTTACGCCACAAGAGTCGCTGAAAGGCCACAGAATCTTTTGCTTCATTTTTTCGAAATCGCCACTTGAATGGTGCCCACGGATCCTTCTATTAATCGACAACTGCTTCTTGCGTGTGCAGCATCGTCATTCTCTTCCACTTTCTCAATAATCCTTACCACACAAAAGTGGGACAGGCATCACAACAACAGCTGAGCAGCTTAATTGCATGCACCCGACAAAGTGCCTATTCACCTGTGTAGCTAATATTAGATGTAGCTTCAGCTAAGATTTTGGAATAGACTGGGTGTTTTAGTGTTTGTAGTGAAAAAATATGCATCTTTATGTCATATTCTACTAAGAGGTGCTGATTTTTCAGTGCCATGTTGCATTGTGCAACCTTTAAAATGGCAATATCTCTATTCTCCATTCAAAATTCATTCCACTTTGCTGCATGATTCCGCATTTTCGTCCCAATTACCTATTACTGCACCGAAAGCCTACTCTGGAGTGTAACAACGTAAGTGCAAAAATCTTGCCTTATATTTGACTCACGTCCACCGGTAGGGCAAATATATGAGTAGACTTCCATGGAAGATAATTTATGACAGCTCGTTCAATAGCCCTAAAACTCAAACAGGATTTTTTATTATGCGCAACTCATTTAAATGTCTGTTGGTGTATGGTAACGGGCTCAACTGCTAATTGCGCGATATTACTCCAGCATCTTCTAACTTAGCTAAGCTACCGATGTAATACGAATTTTCCTCCACCATATTTACCATGCGACGCCCATTTGCTTCCACACAGTCTGACTACCCCACAACGGAGCTTCCACGACTTACACATACATATCTCTACGCATTAAATGCCCCCATCTTACTAGGTTGCCATTTACATGCCAAAAGTTTAACGTAAAAATCGCCGAACACTTACGAATTTCGCATACGCAGTAGCTTTTGCTTGCAATCTGCTCAAATATTTTATAACAAATGCCTAAAGAAGGGTGGCGCTAGGGTGTTACAATAAGCTTTTACTGTGAAACATGCCTGGGAGATGAAGAAATACCTACAGGAGTGCTGCAAACGCATATGATTGAACATCGCATTCCTTGCCGAGTGTTCAGAGAAGCACTCCATGCAGCGAACGCGTACCTCGAAATCCTCCGTGATTTCGGCCAGAGGATTGCAAAAGTGCATACATTTAGACGAGTGTTGCATGGAACCCGAAGCAATGGCCCACACTCACGGAAATGTGATCCACAGAAATGAATGGGGAGAAATGCAAAGTTTGGGAAAGGAGCAAAGCAGAGTTGGTACCAGTTGTGAGCCCAGACTGTTTTAGGGTTCAAAGCAAAGTGCTTTTACTATGCAAATAGCACAA
Source organism: Taenia multiceps (assembly GCA_001923025.3). NCBI lineage: Eukaryota > Metazoa > Platyhelminthes > Cestoda > Cyclophyllidea > Taeniidae > Taenia > Taenia multiceps. The sequence continues at coordinate 7,511,160 of CM010313.2, read as the reverse complement.
GGGGAGCTTTATTAAAAGGCTTTGCAATGTACCTTACTTTTTTGATGCCACAGGAGCAGCCCAAAGTTGCCTTGAATTATTAAACAAATCGGACAGCTCAGATTCAAGCATGCTGCAACAAGTTAAACTCGTGCAAAAGAAAGTGCTAAAATTTTGTCACGATTTTTTATTTAACCATTTGGTGCGCTACTTATTGGTGTTTATTATAGTAAGAGCTGTTCCACCTGATTTTTATTTGTAACCTGTCTCAAAATAAATATGCATGGACATAGAGATCTATGGACAAATATATGCAATTAATTATGTACGTGTTTATACAAACAGAACTGTGAGCACATAGGGAAGCATATCTAAAAATGGTTCGTTCCTACCAAGATGGTTGCGATACAAGCATACAATGAATAAAGGGGAACTCCTGAATGACGTGGAGCACCTTCCGCATCCCCAAACACAGAGATTAACGGTGAAGAAGGCAAGGTAAGCGAGTCTTCGCGAAAGAGGCTACGATGAATTCAAGGAGTGAGCACGAGGACCCTCTGGATCTGTCCTCAACATTATATGTGATTGAACTTCAGAGGAGCGGTCATCGCATGTTCAGTCAATATTTTGAGGAGTGCAGATATACGGTTAAAGTTTTAGCAATTCATTTGCCCGCTTCTTCGTTATGTGCTTCACTTAAGGAGCTTGCATAAAATTTAACCTTTCTATAAAAGGCGAGAAATGATTCGTCAAGAAAGACCATTTAACACACTAAGCATTTTAGAAGACTCCGTCTTGGTATGCTTGAACCTACACTTTAGCTAAAAGTGTTTACTAATCTACGAACTATGAGGATCAAATAGAAGTTATGAGCTGGCGTCTCAAATGACCTAACGTTTAGTGGTTGTTGAAGATGTCTTTGAGACTTCTGATTGGTCTACTCTCCATTCTTGTTTAGCATTTTATTTTGCCGAGTATGGAAAGAAAGAGGTGCGCATGGATTTTGCACCCGTATTTTGCTTTCAGGTGACAGGAAGTAGGTTCTATTATATCATATACTTCAGCATATATAGTAGGTGCTTGCATAGGGCTTACACAATGGAAGTAGACCCTGTGTCGCAGTCCCCAGGATGATTTTGCGTAAGTAGGGTGCTATTGTGAAGAACAAAGCTTGCTCTCACAGGAGTAAAAGTTGTCGCGCTCATAAGAGAGTGCTAAGTTCATTTATCTAATTGTTAGAACGTATAGTCGTGAAGCAATAAAGCCCTGGCTTCCTTCACATCATAGCAACAATAATGGGGAGACATCGATAGGATTGACGCCAGGTTGATTACAACCAAGTCTCTTTTCTTCACTATTCCACTTTTCAATCATTTCTCTTAAACAGCATGACAACGGTGTTGTGCATAAGACATCTGATTAATTCATGCTTTACAGTGGCCCCCAACGAAGTCGTGATTATCGGATGCCAAGTGAAAGAAGAATCCTTTCAATTCCAATTAAACTAAGAAATTTTTACATTGGGAGAAAAGTAGTACGCTGTCCTACCCCTACTTGCAGCCTTTATAAATTTCCACGCTGTCTTTTGAATTTTGTCCAGTCTACATTCGCTTCGTTGTGGTTATGTTGTGAGGTGGTGGTAGACTCGTTGCTGAACTTGGTATGCTCCATTCAAATCTTCTCGTTTTTGCCAAGGCTAGCACATTTTCTCTTCACTTTTGCTTGAACCAAACAAATTAGATGAATGTTGACTTTCACTTGTTATTATCCCATGGCAGCTGCTTCACTGATCTTATTAATTAAAAATGGCTAAGTTCAGTTCCTAAAATGGTCAATATTCTACTCTTTGACTACGAGTTGGTTAATTAGCATACATTCACTTTGCCAAGGGAGGAAAATTGATTCACTATGTTAAGAAGACTGAGATCATCTCGACGACGGTTTAGCGTTCACTGATCATCAGCACATACGACTGCGGGAACTGACATATTTGCGCGTGCATTCCTAACCAAAATTAAGCCGCTAAGTGCATTTAGTGGCTAATTATTATTGGAAAGAATGAAAGCTGCACTACTGGCCTTTGTTTGCAAACTGGCTGGCGAGACCATCAATTGTGCTAATGCTACGTTTCTGGCGCATCATTTGCGGCACTCTTATTAACCCGATTTGAAGAGTTTGATGCTAAAATTACTATCATGCGAAGTTGTAGTGATATATTCCAATGTTGAGTCTGAATGCCGTCTAGTTCAACAATTAATTATTGCAAAGTTGGTCCACGTATGGTGGAAGGGAGAGAGATTTGCGGTGCAAGTGTTCAAATGTAAGAGAAACGCATTCCGATCTTTTTTATGATAGACCTCACCTTAAGAAGCTGTTTTGCTAGAAGCGTTGAGCAGCAATAGCTTAACCATTTAACCTCATGTTTGCTAGGTTCAACAGTAAGTCGCGTAACATTTGTCCTCTTCTTCTTACAAAATTTGGTGCTAACTCACTAGAACTTGCGAAATTGCAGTTCTATGAGGACGTAAGATATGGATTTATCAGCACCCATTTTACTTACACCATATCAGTGTATGCCAGTGAGTTGTGTGACCATCACCCTTAATCGCCAGCTACCCTATTACAGTGAAAGAGACCTCTGCAAGTGTATTTGAGAACGGAGACGAAAGAATGAAGCAATATATTTTTGACCTTCAAGCATCAATGAGGTGGTACTTGAGTCAGTAAATTGTAGCAAGGCAGGGCCGCTCTCCATCTGCATACGGTAAACCCTCCCTTTACCACATCAGTGCGAGCGTTTGTGATCCTCTTGAAGCACATCACAGCATCTACACGTCAAACCGTCGAATTACAAATGCCAAAGCTGGTACGCAATGGATTGTGCGATTGTGCAAACCTACTCAACGTTGCTACGTAATGGCAGTGGTCTACTTTCGCGTTTAATCGTCAGAATGCGGAACAAGGAGAAGTATTCTCGTACACAATGCGAGTTTGTTGTCTGACGCGTAGTAGAATTTACTTCGCCTCATAAAACATAAATCTTTCAAAAGGATGAGAAGAGTATGTGAAGCAAATCGATAAGCATGTAGACCATTAATATTTGCACTGTCAAACAAGAAATCTCGTTCTCAACCTTTTTAGCATAAAACGAGATGCTTATAGAAGATGTCGGCTTCGTAATATGTGCAACCGTAAGCCCAGAGGCCTTTGGCAAAACATGCTAATATGCGGTATCAGCCGACTTCCAATCCTATATTACAACAAACGAGGGGGAGTAGAAAATGTGTGGGTGAAACGTGGCACATCATTAGCATTTGAGTGCCAGGATTCTTCTTGGAAGATTAGATATCGGCCTGTATGTTTTTATGATATCGTAATCACCTTGCTCCAATGCTTGCCTCCTTTTACACGGACCCTGCTTAAATCTACACTGGCCAAGAAGCCTTTTCCTGCATCATGCGATTTACCTGATCCACAGCTGCTACCCCGAATGAGCATAAGAAGGAGCAGAATCAAAGTGCTATTAATTGACGAGCTGCACCAATCTCAACACTGTTTGCGTCTGTGTATAGACGCTTAAGTGGTATTAGTTTTAGTAGCCGTTAATGCACCCGATTTATTTCCGTTTATTTTAATAGGCAAAAATAGAACCAAAGCCCTCAAAATGTTTGCCAGCCAGTAGCATTGGTCGCCTTTTATTTGGCGTACATAACAAATGAATGGGCTGTCATCAATGGAGCGATAAGTGGCCTATTCACCACTTTGTGATCAACGTTCTGGTTAATTCCACTTTTGTACTAAAATAAGGCCAAGCGAGTCTTCGCCCCCCTATTTAAAGCCAGGTTTACCCTATGGCTATGTTAATTTAAGGATGCTCTACCTCAGTCACGGTCCAGCTGTCACCCAACAGTACATATCTTAAGGTGTAGTAACAAGTTGCACATTGACCTAAAAAATGTAACACGGCATGCCCATGCGCTGTTCCATAGTCATGATATGGCGTTTTTTGCTCGAATCATTCAAGGAATTCGCAGTGTGCTATTGAGTTGCCATTTTTGCCTTAAAAATTGGCAGCATAAGCATTAAAACGCACTATTTTGTGCTAAAATTTGTTGAATTCTTTGCGGATTTCTTTAAACATCTTTATTCTTCTTTCAGTATCTGGCATTTTACCTTTTTACATACCATGCAATTTCACTTTATTCTTCCCTGCTTATCACTCGTCCCTTTGTTTAGCTGAAGTACTCTTTTGATAAGTCAGCACATCATGCTTTTAGTTTATTTTACCAAAATTAAGGACTTACACGCAGGACTTGTGCTTGGAAACGGAGTCAGCGCTCTTTAGGGCTAACCCCGCCGTGCATTTTCGTTTTATTTATGCAGTTACTACGCACACTTGTTAACTATAAGTAGCATGGTTAATGTGGGAAATCCAGGGTTTGGCAAGGCAAAATTCAGTAAATTTGATTAAAAATGCAATTAGCAGAACCTGTATGCCATTGGCAGGTTATCTTAGCAAATTAAAAACCCAAAGTATATGAATTAGATTACTTTTGGGCATAAGAACAGCGCCATTTGGGTTTTCTGGCCAACAGTGGCTTATAAAGACGCATTTTTTGACGGCTGTCTCCGACGAATTCAGTCTGATTGATAAGGACAGAGTTCTAATCGTGTAATAAAGGTTTGAAAAATCACAAGCTTACTATCAAACCTGAGTTCAGTGGAAATGACGTAAACATCCCCTAGCACTAATAGGAATCAAAGAGAAATGTCGAAAAGCAAGCAGGGTAAGGAAAAAAGAAACTTACTTGATTTTGGACATTGCGCGAAGAATTTTAATATGAAGGTGAGTTGCTTATTTACCTATTGCGGTTTTGTAGTGCAAAGTAGTTCTGTGCTTTACTAGCTTGCCTAGTGAGTTGGTGCCAAAAAGCCCGGAGTTTCCTGAAAAAATGAGTAGGCGAAATGCTCGACATCGTATTTCTGCATGGAAATAGAGCGCCCTTAGGCACGATCCGTGTTTCTGTTTCTCTTTATGGAAGTGATGGTAAAGCATACTAGTCAGTGTCAATCCTAATCGATGATGAGATGGCTTCATCACTTGTCAGCCATCTCTGTTGCAATCCCTGCATCATAATTAGTAGGCGAGGTGGCATTTGCATTGGGTCACCTTCACCAAACACCCATCTATGGCGTCATGTACTTATGTTACAGAGACGAGCAGGAGTACACCTAAACAGTGAAGTTGAGAGGTAAGAATTGTTGCCAGAATGAGGAAATTGGTAAAAGAGGAGCACCAAAAATTTATCCATAAAAGTGAATGCATATGGTTACCGTAAGACTTAGGTGCCTATTTCACTACTTTACCTTAACTGGTATGTTTGCAGTACTTAAAATCGGTCAAGCTTAATAAGCTGATAGGAAATATACGCTGTAAAATTGACATCGAATCCACCTAAAAACACCAGGGTATTAAACATGTGCACTGGTATTTGTGAGAAACACTGACTGTGGCTCCCATTAGATGGCAGAATCATCAAGAAACAAGCTGCACTCACGACGCAGAAAAGGGACAAGGAAGAGATAGAGCAACTGAGAAACAGGGAACCAGAACATCTTCGAGAGGTAAAAAAGTTACAGCTTTGCACAAAACCGCCCCCAAAACTGCCACCAGCATCGACAGTTTTATTTCGCTAATTGGCAACTACTGCTGCAGTTTTTGCAAAGAAGCATAAATGAGATTTCAGGACAGATATGGGTCATGAGAAGATGCCTTGTGGCACTATTTGACCGAACTAGATTACAAAACCGGAGCATTCCATTAAAGATGCTACAAAATCTATGAATCTGGCAATTCTTATTAAGCGAAAACCACACTCTCATGCGATTCCACACTTTTAGCTATGTATGCATTTAACAAATGAGGTTTTGAGCAACAGAAACTCACATATCTTCTCAATTTCGTGCGGAGCACAACCCACATGCATCGACGATAGCCACATCAAGTAGCAGCTTTAATTCATGCCAAAGGCTATTCGTTGTGCTTAAAGCAAAATTTGTTATAGCGACTGCTATTTGCATCAGAATTTCAGCTTGAAAACAGCATAAATTAGCGCGTACATATTAAACAGCTTGTGCATGAAAAAATATATTTTTTTGTAAGAATGGTTTTTTTTATAAGCTTTTCATGAAGATGGTGCGGCTTCGTTTTGCTAATTTATGGCAATCAGCATAAGCGAACCAATTTTAAATAAATTTTAAAATCCAGTAGATTAAAATTAGCTAGTTTCTTAAAAGAAATGCAACTAAGGCTGTTTCGATAATTCCATAATGTAGACCTACGTTTGCTAAAATAAATATTGCACTGAAATAATAATGACATTTACCTAAAATTATGTCACGCAGTCGCTCATATAATGCAAAAAATGCCCGCTTTTGTTTGAGTCGTTGTAAAATTAAATGTCAGTAAGGCTCAGTAGACGTAATCTTCGCGGTTATCCAATAGATTTTCGCTTCGAATCAATTTGTTATCCATCTTACGCGACATTTGGGAGGGTCAGGCGATCCGGAACAATCAATATTGCTATTCAAGTCGTCGCTGCCCACATAGTTCCATCATGACCATGGAGTCAGCAAAAATTAACTTTTAAGGTATTTGTTTTTTGGCACCAACGATTTTGCCTTCAGATGATCATTGTCGAAGTGTACGATAGGTTTGCACGCTGGAGCAAATTCACCACTTCTCTTCCTGAGCCTGCTTATGATGTCGTCTACTGTAATGTAAGTCAATGTTTTAGGTTAGGCCGGATTTGACTCATTGGCTGTGTCTCTACCTCCTGCTATTAGATATTGACCATGCGTGTACATACGGCCCTTATCGTATTGGAGTGGCGAACCCCTCCAAGTTACGTAATCACATTGAAATTAATTCCACAGATGTCAAATGTCAAGTGTCCGTTTTCGTCTGTTGTCTGACCACTTGACCGAGTAGCGGTAACCTGTTTCGGAGCATTTAGGCAGAGGAGGGTGGATAGAAGCTGATATGGATTGGGTGTTTCTCAACAGCTTTGCATAGATGTCGGTTGGATGTGTGGACACGAAATAATGGCGCGATCTCATGCGACTCCATTGACTCAGAGCAGAAATAGCTGAAATCCTGCAGCCAACCTGCATGGAAATTTGATTCGCGTCTTGGATGTGCAAAGTGCGGGATTTCCATTTCGGTTAGTTTAGCGCTTTTCTTTCCACAAACTTGTCTATCTTTCCTCCCTACCATTTATTGCGCATTGTGTACACCTCACCATGCTGTGCGCCAGAGCTGAAGGCAAGACGTCATGTAAGGCACCTCGGTTAAGCTGATTTGGACGCGAAGCTGAGTGATGCCACAGATGGGTGAGAGGATATAACATTATCATGTGAAATGTAAAGAAACATATCATCGCGACAAAATAGGAGAAGATTGTGTTGCGATAAGATGTACTGGTAAGAATGGGTGTCGGTGATTTCCTTTACGGAGAAGTTGCCTAGTTAGAGGCAAGAGATGAGTAGACAGTAAAGAAAAAGTTAGTTAGAGAAAGGCAAGTAGGGAGATGTGAGTGTAAGTTATGTGATTGAGGAGTGCTTTTATCTGTATGCATTGATGTGCATCTTGAAGTAGAGGTGACCATGAGGCGCTGGTTGGGCACAAAGCTAACAGGGCCGTATATTTCATGGCAGTGTAGCCGAGTGGCTTAATGGGCTAGTTTCAGGCACCAATCTCAAAAAGCGCGGTTTCGAATCCATCCTTTCCATTCGTCTATGCACTTTCAGCACCAGTCTCAGATTTCTTGCAAAATGGTAGCTCTATAATGCAGAGTAATAGGTTAGTAAGGTGTTGATGCTTGTGTAATAGCAAAAATGTTGTATACGCAGTATACGTACTGCCATTTCTCATAGCAGTACGATACGAGGCTAACCCTGGGTCGAAGTTGGGCAAGCTTACAACATTCGTCATGTTTGAAAAAATAAAGGCGATTTCTTTAGTATCAAACTAGGGACCACTGCATGAATTTAATGGCAAGAAAAGGCGATACGGATGCTTAGAACTCAGGTAGCTGGGAAGAAATATTTGCGGTCAGTCATTCAAACCACCGCCTTGGATGCTTCACAGCCACCACGGAGGTGATGGTTCCATTTGCGACTGAGGTGTTCAGGTACTTCCTTTCTGCTATCTGCCATATTAACTTCTCGACCATCAAAATGAGGAAAGAAACAATGAATGCTCTGGCAATTGCATTGACATTCTCAAAAGACATTGGATGGGCCTCTGCCGCCATCGTTATACATTTTACCATGAGAACGGTTTGGGGTTATTTAAAGGCTTGCCTTCATTAGAGAGGCTGAGAGCAGGCCTGTCATCGTCGAGTGATATTAGACCAAACTGGGGATGTTGAAATTGTGGTAGCCATCAGTTGTTGTGGAAGCTGCAAAACAGTGGTAACGGCAGAATTTTACACGAACTCGAGCCACAGTATTGCAAATGCATTTTATCCGATAATCTAGGCCATCTATAACAATGGCTTAACCCATGTTTTGGGCATCACAAATTTGAACCGTAAATTATGTAGGATAGGGAAAGCGACGCCTTCCTAACTCACGCGTTATGATGGTAGCACGTTAGAACACAAATTGGCGGGGTCCGTGGAGCGTGACTGTGGAGGTCTATGAAAGGACACAATAATGTCAGCAAGTCTCTCATTACTGCAAATGCGGTAAGGAACCACTTTTGCTATTCCGAGCAGTTGTCTCCATGTCGATGGCTTTGGTTATGCAAAACCACTATTATTTTCGTCATGCCAGTCATTTGTGTGCCATTCCGAGAAAAATGCTGGCTGCATTTGTCAAATTTGTGTCCACAAATGCAAATGTTGCGAGTCACTTCACTGTACCATGGTTTTACGATCCCAGTCGTTCCACTTAAGGGAATTCAGAAGACGCAAGCATTGTCGCCCTTGGTTAGCAGGGCTGCTACGGCGAAAATACGGCCACTGAACAGGATGCAATGATAGAATGTGCAAGGACTTTTGTGACTACACAGTGTCAAGCCAGCAAATGTGTCAGTGGACCGTTCCGGGTTTATGGTCGCATCGCTCTTGGCAAATAATGGAAATGAAAGGGCAAATATGAAACTGAGGTGACTGACGGTTCCGTCAACATGACACGAGTTGGTCGCACAATTCTTCCTACTTCCTTGTCAACAACGCGTGCTCCTCACAGCATTTGGTCTCTCATTTTCCAGCCTCCTCGTCTTCCGATGGCGATGATTTCCTTCCAATGACCAGCATCACTAATGCCCTTCTTTCCAGTCTCTTACATTTGATGCTTCTTTACACCTCTGCACTTCTCTACTTTCCCCATGCAAGTGATGTTGCACGAAAAACAAGGGCATCCTCGCTACTTACAGCTCACATACGGTCCCACGCCCGCCAAAGCGGCACCGCGTGCGCCCACGATCTTGGTGATTGGTTGGCTGACCGGCTGATTCTCCAACCTTTAAAGGCTGTTACTATGGCAAAGTTCGTTGGCTTACGCGTACATTTGAAGTTTTTGACTGTGATGCCAAAGTAATGATCTGCTGACTCGGAGCATATATAGACTTCTTAAGGGCCAATAAGAAGGACAAAACAGGAGTACGGATGTACATAATGTTGGATGTCGGGAATGAAGGGAAGTTGCATGAAGTATTGCACAGGAGTTGGAAACGCAGCAAAACCCAGTGCTGAAATGGGAGAACGTTAGGCTCAACATTTAAGGATGCATTCAAAACAGGTGTTTTTGTTAAATACAGGGTTAACGTGTCATTATCGCTGAATATATCGCACCATATTGCAGGATTTCCCTTTATAAAGTGCATGCACTCTTCATTTGTCAAACAGGACACCACACCATTCAAGCTTACATCTCCTTAATCGCCTTCCTCTTGCTAGCTGTTCTTAATTCCCCACTCATCTCTTACCTCAAATTAGGCAAGTTCTCAGTAGGAGAAATTGGCGACACCTCTCCATGCCAATGCACCCTGGCGTACCCCGTTCCACCCCACTCTGCCGCAACGAACCGTTTCCCAACAATTCTCATGATAATGTTATTTCCTCTCACCCATATATGGCATCACCCAGCTTCGTGTCCGACTCAGCTTAATCGAGGTGTTGCGCATGATATCACATCTCCGCATCTGGCGCATAGCATGGTGAGGTGCACCCAATGAACAATAGGAAATGGAGTAAAGGGAGAGGCAAATCAGGAAGGATGAAACACGAATCCAGCCAAGATTTAAGTTCGGAGTTTTGCGCATCCAAGATGCGAATCATGCCTCCATGTAGGTCAGCCGCAGGCTTTGAGCTATTTCTGCTCTGAATCTTCAGGGTCACTTGTAATTGCACTTTTATTTCCTGTCCACACATCCAACCAACACCTATGCAAAACCGCTGAGAATCACCCAACTCATGTCAGCTTCATTTCACTCTTTTCTACTTAAATGCCTTGAAACAGGCTACCGGTACTCGACCAAGAGGTCAGACAACAGACAAAAGCAACCAAGGTGCTGGCCAATGGCGTATTAGGCGGCTGTCGTTTCGACTGTCGTTTTTGACGGTTTCATATAGCCCCTAAAATCGGTGACTTTGAATCATGCTATTTGAGGCCAATTCTCTATGTACACTAATGTGCGTGCAATGAGGCAATGGCACGCAAGATCAGCCCACAAATTTTGTCATTTAACATGCCCTTGCAGCCTCTCGCACTTGTGCATTCATGTAATGTGAAGCCGCAGATGAGATTGCGATAAAGCTCGAAGTTGTGCTCGCTCAGAAAATGAGGAGTCTTGATGAGCTAAGGGCTTGGCGAAGTAGGAGCGTTGCGTTGACCACAATCACGCAACTACACCCATCACTCAATTCTAACTAGTACTAGTGACAGAGGGATGCTAGGATTTGTGCAGGCACCAATAAAGCGTCCGTGACGGGACTCGAACCCGCACATTTCTGCTTAGAAGGCAGACACCCTGTCAATTAGACCACACGGACTTATTCTCGCATTCTCCTCACCAGCCACCCCCAACCTGGAAAACTCAGACAAAGACCCAAAATGTGCATTTTGACGCTACTTTAGATGACGGACCGGGGAATTTGCGTTGCGTGCTAGTTAAATCTTGAGTTGTGAAGAATTATTGCGACCGTCGATGACAAAGAAATCAAACAAATGGGTTGCAATAAGATCATATTCAGCAAGTGAATGAAAGGAAGCTATGTAGAAAATTGGTGGAGAGAGGCAAATAGAGGCTACTAAGGCCTACTGTCAGGGAGACGTTAGCATGTAATGACTGCGTGGCAGTGATTTCGAAGTTTATATAACCTGCGTATTCGATGATTGAGATGCTGGGCAGAACTCGCCATACTGCAAGCACATTGGTGCTTTGCGTAGCGCTCAGACTGGACGCTGCCCAATCGCGAAACATATGCCTAATTCCTACTCGCTTGAGAATTAAGAATGCAACAGTCGACTCTGAGGGGCCACGATTCGTTACATTTAGTGAAGTCAGCAGCATAAGATTTAGTGAATAACCATTTTTAAGGTAATCTCTTCCATGTGATTGAGCGAAAAAAGCTATAGTCTTATGAATGGTCGTTCGAGGTGTGAAGAATACACTACCGAGTAAGGGAGTCGATTGCAAATAGACCTTACTATCAACCGCAGAAGTGTGGTCAATTTTTAGACCTTGAAAAGCAGGGGAGAAGCAAAATTAGGATGCTACACAGTTTGTAAATTGCCTTTTGGTTGCAGACAAATTCAAACCTGTTTAGCAAAGTGCTTTTGGTTGCAGGCATGAAACACACCGAGATAGCAGATGGTGTGATTAGAAGAGGTTGTTTTTACTTATTCTGAAGTCTTCCGAATCGAAATAACACCTCAGCAGCTTCCAACGTGGCATCTATTTAGCCATTCATCTCCCTTTACTCATTGCAGCTGTCCACCACTTTCTGCCTTTCATTAATGTCAAAAATTCATTCAAATCACTTGGTGGTTACATTGCGGTCCCGAGGCCGTAGGGCTTAGGCGGAAAGCATGCCACTTACTTTAAGAACGTGTTGTTCAGTATGCCAACTTTTGTATTTTTTACATAGGTCGTGTGCTAATAATGGCTTTGGTACATTAGGCATTTCGGGAGGCTAAAATTTTTGATATCTTATTCTTCAGAGCATGGGCGTGATGGAGGTTAGGTGGAATTAGGCCCTCTGATAGCTTCTCACTCGTTATTCCTGCTCAACATCATTTTCCGTCAAGAAAAGAGAGCATTTCACAAGGCACTGTAAAAATATAAAAAGATGGCACGCCGCACAACACGTTCTTGAAACAGGTAGGTGCGTTCACTCAAGGTTTAGTATCACTTCCTTTTTCCCTGCAGCATTCAGTCAAGCTGGAGTTATTGCGACGGGATCATCAAAAATATAGGTTAGGTTACAAAGTATTATTATAAGGTCATCAGTCATTGTGCATTTGCCATCCTTGGCTCATTTTCTAGTTAATTTTTCGGCATTATTGCTTTGCAGCTTCCACACCAAATTATGGTCACCAAAACTCTAAATTTCACCGTTCGGCCTAAGTCCACTTGAACATGGCAGACGATCAGAGCCTTTTCAACGAAGGTGGGATGTTGAGCGACCCCAACAATAATTTTAGTCAGGCAATGGCGGCGAATGCAACTTCCAGGTCGACAGCATGCTAAAGTATATAGAGACGACAGTGGAGGCACACCCAATGCCCTTTTGAGAATGTGAAGGCAATTTCTAGAGCACTCATTGTCCCTTTCCCTTTTCCGACGACCATGCATTTAATATGGCAGAAGCAGGAGGGAAGTGGCGGAACACTCCAGTCTGCAATGGACCTGGCTCAACGTTAGTAACTGATAACCATCCAAGGCGGTGATTTGGGCGACCATGCACAACTATTTCTTCCCAACTGCCTAAAATCTGATCATGTGCATCGTCTGTTCTTCGCTATCAAATATTTGCAGTGTTTCTTAATTGGAGACTATCGAAAGTACCTGCGGTTTTCCAGATGTCACGGGTGTTGTGAGTTTGCCCAACTTGACAAAGAATTTGTCTCATGTCGCGTCGCCTCGAGGAATGGCCCACTAGTGAATGCCTAGACAGAGAAAACAGCATTGAGAAGGATGAGGTTGTTAAGTCCACATCTCTCTGCCTTCCTTAACGCTGCAGCTCAGCACAGTAGAGGGCGAGACAAAACGGAGCAGAGCAGAGCGTCATGAGATGACATCTATCGCACGTTGAATATCAATTTGAGAGGGAGCGGTACGCTTACATATTAGGCACTTTCTTTGGGTTTCCACTTCAGAGATTTCTGGCGATAATGACGCTAGAGCTAATCAGCTTAAAGTTGGCCTTCTCATCACACCACCTGGACGAGTGGCATGATCTCTTTCAGCTGTACATTAGTAGAGGTGAGCTGCTAAACTTGGTAGGCAAGTGAAGCCAAGCCAAATCTTCGCACCCTCGTTGTATGCCAGCCGTGCGACATTCCTGGAAGCCCATCCATATGGTAGATGCTGAACCAACGTGAGGAACTGAATAAGCCATTTAAATGCCATACCTGTGGCTTCGGACGTTCCCAAGATTAGACAATTCTCACTACTCTACTAGCCTACCACTCTGCCTAACACTGGTGCTATTGTGCGCAAAATCAGATTTTGATGCTGAAATTGAATAGGCAAAACGTGGAGGTCAAAAATTGCGCCTTTTAGACTTGGTGACTGAAACAAGCCCCTAGACACACTTGGTCGCGCTGCCCTAGAATGTGATGTAAGGAGAAAAATGCTCTTCCACCACATAATTTGAAACTGCTCCTCTCTAATTTCCTCCCTCTAACTATCTCTTTTTCAACTTTTATCCACCTCTTATCTCGACTTGGGCGCGTTTTCAGCGGGAGGACATTAGCGATACAATCCCGTCTCACTCAGTCGCGTCTAACCGTTTCCTGGCGTTTCAAATACTGCGATTATCTTCTCTCACCCATACTTAGTATCACACAGCTTTGCGTCTAACCCGTCCCATCCGAGGCGCATCATATGATATCACATCTCATCACCTGACCCACCATATGGTGAGGTTTACCCCATACACACTAAGTAGTGGGAAAGGGAAGGGGCAAAAGGGAGTGAGAAAATACGAATCTAGCCAAAATTTGAATTCAAAATATCGGGCACCTAACACGCGGATGAAACCACCATGCAATTCGGCCGCAAACGTTTTGCCATTTTGTCTTCTCCATCCCCGGATTCCATGTCCATACATTCGACCAACATCTCCGCAGAGCTGCTGACAATCACACAACTCACATTAATTTCATCCCACTCAACTTTGCTTAAGTGCTTTGGAATAGGCCGTAACCGGTATTAGTTCAAGCGGTCAGACCACAGATGAAAACTGACTAAAGTATCGGCCAAGGAGGCAATGGGCGATTGTCGTTCTTGGTGGTTGCATGGTGCAGTCATTAACAGTGGCGAATTTGAACTCTGTTATTTGAAATTAAATCTCTTTAGACGCTAATATGCGAGCAATGAGACAATGGCACTCTGAGCAAGTTCCTATAATCTACTATCTGACATGCCCTTGTAGCTACTCGCCTTTATGCAGCGTGCGATGTGAATTGGAATAAGTGAATGAGATGAAGAACGCAGCTGCACTCACTCACTCACTCACGGCAGCTTTTGAAGCTATTTACGACTGTATGACCACCGATTCCAATTAAGATGGTCGTAAAAAGAGAGGAAGGATTGAGAACAAGGGTCTGCTTCCTTGAATGAGAAATGAAAGTGGTGTTTAAAATGGCAAGTGATAACGGCAACTATCAATCATCCGGGGCCCAACTCGAATTTGCGTTTGCAGCCTCATCTATGTGTAGCGAAAGTAATGCCCTTTTATATACTAAGTCCGCGATTAAAGTTAGTGAGTCAGCGACTAAGATTTTGCAAATGCATAGTTGATCTTATTCTAAAGGAGGGCGAGTCCCAGTGGCCTAATGGATCAAGTGTGCGTTTTCGAAGCCAAGGATTGCGGCTTTGAGTCCCACTCAGGATAAATTACTTTCAACGAAGTCATCCAAATTGCTTTACAGGTCAGTAACTCACTTAAATTAGGCTTTGAAGCTTATGAGAGATGACAGCTCATTTATGCTTATTCTGCATACAAAGCATTGCAAAAAACACGTCTGATTTGTTTTGAAGATTCGGATCTTGGCTACTAACAATTACGGTGTGCAGTTTTTCTATGATATGCAGACTGCCCTACACCGGCGTCGAGCATCCTTCACGAGTTTGATTTTCTAAAGTCCAATTATATTGTTAGGCCTATCATTTGCACATCCGATGTTACCAAATCACAGGTCTGAAAATGCACCTGATGATTGGCAGAGTCAGCGCGGTGTGTGGTGGGACTCAATAAGGCCACCTGTTGGGGTTTATGAAGCATATACGCCGAGAGTGATGCAGTATTCTTTCCCATTCTTCTCGATGCGGATGGAACCAAACTTGGTTTAACTCGGTTTTGAAGCTGAGGGGGCCAGATTTCCCAAAATTTATAATCGCCTGTGATTAACTGGCCTAAGTTGCTTGATTCTGATGAAGTCTGTTGATTGCAAAGACGTCACATCTACGATTGAATCTAATTTTTTCGGCAATAAAATGGCGTTAGGAACAACTGCATCAAATTGGGGAAATCGTGTCCAAAAGTGGCCCTATTTACGAAAAAAGCAATGACCATAAAGTGGTAGTTAACTAAATGAAAATATGGAACGGACTGAACCAGACTGGACGATCATGCGAGCAAAGAAAACTCTGCTCAACTATTGCTGCCATGTTAGTTGAAATCTTCCCCTAAATTAGATATGCCCATCCAGGAAGGGTTTTAAAGCAAACAACAAGAAATGCAGGGATTGTAAAGGCGTAACGATGCAGAAAGATAAGAAGCATCAGTAAATGGTGTGCAAAAAGCATTCCACATCGAAAAAATGAAAAACTAACGAAGATGACAAAACAGAGGCAAGACGGTGGAGGAGAGCGAGGCAGGATGAGATGTGAAGCCATTTCACTAAGTGCTATGCCATGAATGCGTAGAGAAGTGGGCTAATGCAATGAGGGGAAATGGTTAGGCAAAGTCCATCGTAGACAAGTGGAAAGCGAAAAGGTGTGCCAGCGGCACGACGTGTGGTACAGTGGCCACCGGTGCGTGAGCTAATCCGCAACCACGTAGCATAACCCCTGTCTTTGCGCAAGTCAGAGGCCACCACGCCGTGCTCTCGCTAGCGCTCGTTCCCTCCTCACCTCCAACCTCCCATCTCTTGCTTGTCCATGCAAACCGCACACTGCATCACTTCTTCCCTCTTCTTACACTCGTTCCTAACCAATTCCCCATCAACCTCCATCCACTGTTTTAATCCTCCTTCCGTCTACACCTCTTTCCCCCTCACATGTTTCTCCCCTTCTCTCACCTCCTCACACTCTCTCCTTCTCATCACAGCCTCCTCCATCAATACTTACTTTCTTCCTTCCTCCTTCCGCCTCTTATCACATTTTTATGGCGACACACACAGCCACAAATAGCATTCTATTCCTTTGCACTTCCTCTCATTTCCTCTACCTCACGTCATCTGCACCCCTTTATCCGCATTGTTCACAACACAGTGCTTATCACAGTGCATTTGACAATGCAGTGCTAGCACGATTGTTTATAACTGTGACTGTCGAAAGTCGGGACGACGCGTGACAATAGTGGTCACAAGTTTACTGCCACACATGCCATTCCACATGTCATAGTAGCAATGTATGGTCTCTGGTCGGAAGAGAGAAAATGTCAAAGAGAGTGATTGAAGGGAGGGTTAGGGGAAGGATAAAAAAGGCGTGAAATGTGAATGCCTGGAATCGCAAAGGTGAAGTAGCGGGAAGTAGGTGATGGTGATGGTGATGAGGTGATGATGGTGAGGCGGGCCGAAAGTTTAGAACGTCACCCTAATAACGTGGGTTCCAAGGATTCGAGCCTTTTAACAGGCGCGGTACTATTTCCACTTACTCCTCTTTCAGTCCGATTGAATACTTTTTCTTCTCCAGCATCAAAGTCGACAAACCATCCACCAAGCCTTTTGTTATTCGTAGTTGTATAAGCACGGTGCTACTACAAGCAGCGCAGATAAAGAACTTTGCGAGTCCGACGAGATTCGAACCCGTAATCTTCTGATCCGAAATCAGACGCCCTATCCATTAGGCTACGAACTCGACAACGAAATCCTCGCGGTTAACCATTATTCCCTCCCCACCACCACAATTTGCTACAATCAAGCAGTACACCTCCTTCTCACAGCAGTCTATTCTTTGCGATGGCAATGCGGATACGAGCTTGAGCCTCGTGACTCGAAATCCCAATCGCTGGCCACCGCACAATGTTACCGTCACCACTGTTGTCACCAAGGCAAGTAGGGTAGTTCTCACCCCTCCTCCCTACCATCGTCGCCGGCTGGCACGTCTGTTTCAAATGTCAACCATTGAAAATACAGCTGCTACCGCTGCTACTAGCGCCAACTAACCTTAAGTGCCTTTAAACGCAACCTGGTCTAGAATCTGCTATAAATGGCAGCGCTACATTTCTTTTTTCAGACTGCGTGATTAGGCTTAGGTGGAATGATGGTCGCCATGGTCCAAATAAATGTCCTACGAGCCAAATAAACTGATTAAGTGACATCACTCCCTGGAATTAATGATGACGAGGACTTGAATTCAAAGAAATACTACAAAGCCAATAGGGAAAATAGTTATGTAACAGAAATCGGAGACAAGTCTGCAATTCCTGACGCAGCATTTGCCTTTATGATTGCCATGGTCTTCACTTCCTTGTTGCAGTCATTCTAGCCAATGTCGGTGACAGGAATGAACTCCTTATCGCAACAAAATAGGGTTACAAGCACAAGAACAGTGTTGGGTGGTAGCTTTTGATCCTCCTCCCTAGTCTATTTACTTAACTGGCGCATAGCTTTTCACCACCTACCAAAAGAGGCATTGCGCTATGTCGAGAAATGCACAATTTTCTTACCGAAGTGCGGGATCGTCTAAGAAGGAAAACACAAAGCACAAAATTGGCATCTTTATCTTTGAGGCCGCCGACAGCACCTTGAGCACATTATCCACTTTTGACACCAGCATCACCGCCTCTCCCTTCGGTACCACCTAATCTAATAGAGTAATGCATACGCTAAATAATTCGCAATCAAATGCAGTGCGAAAAAATGTGACATGATGAGTTAAGGACTCACTGTAGGAAATAGCACAAATGAGTGAGGGAAAGTGTCAAGGAGAAAAGAGTAGCACGGAGGACTAACGTGAGATGCAGATGATTGTAGCGCAACAAAGTGAGCCGGCGACCTCGAGTGTTCTGCTTCCACCACGTCAGTACGTACTAACCCAGACCAGCATAGCGCAACCTCAGTGACGCGTCACATCCACGATCATCTACGCAAGGCTTTCGCTGGCGTCTATCGTCGCCATACTAATCACCATTCGACTCCTAACTGACCGCATATTCTATTGCTTCGATTTTCATTTGTGCCACCCCAGCTGCTCCCCAAACTTTTCCACAGTTTCAGATTCTTTAGTATTCATGTAGCGTTAGCTAGCATACTTAATA
Organism: Taenia multiceps; assembly: GCA_001923025.3. NCBI lineage: Eukaryota > Metazoa > Platyhelminthes > Cestoda > Cyclophyllidea > Taeniidae > Taenia > Taenia multiceps. The sequence continues at coordinate 7,492,459 of CM010313.2, read as the reverse complement.
CGGATAGGAACGCACTACTTTCCACAATTAAAAATATGCACTTTGATACCTTCACACTACCAAATCGAGCGCAGAATTTCGTATTTTACGAAAACAATGAGACCTTGAGATGTGGTCATCTAAAGTTACACGAATTACTTTATATGAAAGTTCAAGTACTCACGCATTTGTGGCTTTCTTCATGTCAAATGACATTAAACTCCTATTAATCGTCATTTTTTACTACCTGTCTGCGTGTCATTAACAGAACCCACTTTACAAATTAGCACTTACCCTAGTCTTGTTTAATAGGACTCATTCCGCAACCACTTTCTTCGCTCTCTTGCTGCTCTGTACGCCACTTAATGGCAAAGCTGTAATTAGTGAGTCTAGCTTACGCCTCCGACTTATTCAAGCGCATCGAGGTGTAGCTAAGCACGAACATGTAACTGAGTGCGCTCATTGAAGCAATGCTGCTTGTGTTGACACGTCTACCACAAGTACTATTATCACTGCATTAGCGCCACTTGCAAATGCGCCTGTATCATGAAAGTTGTTTCGCATTCGCGATTTGATAGCTTTAAATGGTGCTGTCGTGTAAATCCGATCGGGATTAGGACCCAACCTCTGGTACTTTAATGTTCTTCACCTCACCATTTGTCTGCCCTCTTTTTTCCGCTACCTTGCAATTTCATGCATTCCACATGTGCGGCGTTGCGTCGGATTACACCACACTTCACGTTTACATATTTGCCAACGATCAGTGACTTAACTTGATCCTCTTGTTTGGGTGGCTATGATCCCATGGGTAATAGGCTTCCGAAATGCCATCGTTTTATAATTTATCGACAGACGGTCTAGACGTACAAAACAACTTTAATAACACTTAATCATGCTATGACCGCACCTCGCGTGGCTCAAGCCATAAGACATTCGTTCGGTTTTATTTGAGTTAACGAATTGATTTCACCTCAACAGTGTTGAGAATTGTAGATACTGTGCATACTGAACCATTAAATCCAACAATTCCTTGCTGCTTCAAGCCCCTCCGCTCACTTGCCTCTCCTCGAGACTATCAGCAATCTATCCGTCTTGCCATTCGAGCCCTATCCATCCACCAACCCTTCTTCATTTTTCTTCTTCGTCTCCTCCGTCCTTGTCAATGCTTCTGCCTCCACTCGCACTGCTATCTCCATCTTATCCTTTGTTGATAATAATCTCTATTCAGCTTTCTTCTCCTTCTCACTTTCTCTCTCCTTCTTTCCGTGCCCTTCCTCCTTCCGCTCATTTTTTATCGTTTTTTTGATCCACGTTATGCTATCACCTTCAGTAATGCTGAATTCCACCTCCTCTCCGTTGTTAACCTCCCTTGGTTTCCACTCAACAGGTCTGCCCTCAACCCCAAACACACACACTCGAATAAAGTGCATGCATTTAGATGTTCCAGGTGTGCGTCCACATGAGTGGTCTCCTTCTACGCTAGAGCAAGTGTCCGCGAGCCAGAAAGAGTTAGAGGGTGTATCAGCGCTCCTCTCACCTAATTGCGTCTCTTCCCTTAAATCAGGATGCCACTTGGACGAATAAACATTAACATCCTCAAAATACTCTGCTCTCTGGACAGATTATGTTCTGAGAGGAAGGAAAACTGAAACAAACAAAACGTTAGCAAACATGCCGTCTTTTCATCGTGGTAAATAAAAAGGCGCACTACAAGGTGAAAACATGCGATATCGAAATAATGTGCGCTAACAGATTACTCGTTCTTGCCAAAAGGAGGTACTGAGACCAAAAAGAGGTATTGGAGTCCTCTTCAACGATGCGACTTCTCACGAGTCGGTGATGGTCATCATTCGACTTGAGGATATTTAAAGGACAAAGAGATTGGGGCATCACTGCAACATGTGCAAAAGCTGGTCTTGTGGTTCGTGTTCCCACACCTTTGTTACCCTACTCGATCCACGCAGGCTATGTGTTGTGATAATCTTTTGCTCATCATTTCGGTGCTTTAGAAAATACAGTAAGCAAAGTAAAAGTGCCATCAACCATTACAAAAATGGTGCGCATTGCAGAGGTAAAAAGAAAAAATAAAGAAGGCGAAGCCACACCTACGGAACTACTAGGCTCCTTCTGTGCAACAAGAGGGGGCGAAAAATTGAATGGTTTCGTCATTCTCTTCTTCTCTGTCTTCTTCTTCCTCCTCCTCTGTGTAGCAACCATCCTTAATGTCTACAATGAAAAGCAGATTTCTCATCTCATATCACATTGTTCATCAGTGTGTTTTCTTGGCCAATGTCAGACTCTACTTGTTTAATTAGGTGGGATCTACTTAACGCAGAACTGACAATTGCGATATGCAACACACAACATGTCGCCGATTCATAACAGGCACCACTTTTACACATCTTCTCCAAACGCATCTACATCCACACTCTTGTGGGCCGTTTCTTGTGAAGTGGTCCTCTTATCATGAAATGATTTATTACTGTTTACCGTGTCTAAGTTGCAGAAGCACAGCGATGCAGATGAAGAGTCACACAAGTATTCATTTCTATGCGTAATGGAAAACAACTGCGTCGCCTAAGTCATTTGCCTCCCTTCTTCCGTGCACACCACTCGAAATTGTGAGTCATCCGCCCAGGTGTTGTCACCTTCTCGTCCATACGAAGAGACAATATCAAGGTTCACATTTAGTAGTTCCCACATTGAATACATTCCAATTGCAACTAAGGACAGCGCCTGATAAAAAGGCAACAAACCATCTACACGACTTCTAGTTTGCCAGACGAACTCACTCGCGTGCTCATTTCTCATGTGCAGTCACCAAAGATGCTTGAGACATGGCATAAAAGGCACTGCTTCTGCGCTATACATATACTGATGACGGGATCAAGAGGTTCATACTAACTGTCTGGCTTTGGCTATTAAATAACTTCTTCATATGTTGCGTAATTTAGCACAGAATTGTTATTAACTCACCTCTACAAATGTTGAGTTCTTGTGGGTACGCTATGGATTTCCAATTTGGAGGCGGGTGAAGGGTTGGAGAAGGTGCTGTAGAAATATGTGGCATTATCCAACAAATAAAAAAAATTGATAATGAGGATATTTCAAATAAAGAGGAGAGATAGTATACGTTCGATCAACTTTAAGATGCGGCTCATCAAGGCAGTCCAATTGTGCAGATTATGAAAGCTAGTGAAGTCCATTACGTGCAATCAGTCATGTGAAAAAAATCGATTAGCGTCTCGTAGCTTTGCGATTGTGGTTGGACGGCCTCTAGTCTGCCCATATTGCACCTCACATTTTCGCCATCAATGTCAACAAAGCTAGCTCGGCATGCCAACCTACGATGTTACACTTGTGATTGCTCTTCACACAACGCAAAGTTGAGTTGGATGATTTCCTGCATGGCGACTCGTCTCATGACTGCCCAAAGGTGTTTGAGTTAGTCGAGCCGCTATTTCCTCTTATAAAAATGGTGAAAATCGGCGATTCTACCACCAAGTTTACCACTGGTATCGACGTTGTGGTGGAGTGAAGAGTTGATAGAGCTGTCCACACAAAGAGTACTCATTTAGTGGGATGACTAAGATGGGCTCAAGAAAGGGACTTAGGTTAATAGTCTGCTCATATTTACTACTCTTAAGTCGGCTTCGTAAGACCATTAACATTCTACTCGTATCTAGGGCTAGGCAGGACAGGCCAAATCAGATGAGATCAAATCGGACTAAGGAAGAACAGTGAGGATGGGAACAAAGGAAAAGGGAGGTGGTTAGCCGTTGGGCTCACAAAGAACATCAAACTGCATTCCTAGCTGACACGATGTCATAGATTGAAAGGAACATCCTCCACAATGTTAGACGTCTTGCGATCAATGTTTATGATAGGTAAAAAGTGCACTTGCGTCAGTGGATGAGGCGACTAGTGCACCGTTGCATTAAAAAGCAAACATAGCTAAAAGTTCTGCCAGTGACAGAATGGAAATCGTTCTCCATGCTTGCGAAACCCCATGCCATACTCCACATTACATAGCGATGGCTCTTGACATTGTGGCAGTCGAGGCACGCATGCTAGTATATCACTCTCCACTCCGTTTGCTGACATGGAATGTAGTGGTTGAAATGCGTTCCCAAGTAAGCAGGCCAAACCAATTAAAACAGACATAAATATCTATCTTCCCTCCTGCCTCAGTGAGGCCTTCGACTTGCATATCCTATTCTACATCACAAAGCGGGGTTGCAAACATTGAGTTGTTGAATAACTTGAAGGTTTGGAGTAGCAGATTTAAAATTGCAGCATGGATGCTAAATTGGGGGAAATATGGAAGTATTTTGAGAGTGGTATAAAGGCATGTGCATTGTGGCACAAAAACAGGGCACGAATTCGGCAGTTGTATGTAGGACATGTATGATAGGCTAATTCACGCAAAATATGCCAGCCGCAGCTTAATGCCAGCAGACCTCACACTAGAGGTGTCGAAAAGGACCAATGCACCTCTTTTGCTCTTTATACTTAATCGTAACGACGCATAAGATGGCCATTCGCACAAACATATTCACAGTTTGCCTGATGTCATTTCGTCGTGCGGCATCTCTAGTGGATGCTTAGCTGATTGTTAGCAATTTTCGGCTTAAAATGTGGCAAGGCATAAAGTGTGAAATATGAAGGCACTTAATTTAGAAGTTTACCATAGATGGCACCCAATGCAGTTGCATAACTGTTGTAGGAGAGAATCGGCACCACTTCACATTAGGTGTAAATGTTGACCTTGAAGGGAATGGCATGGGTGTGGAGGCGAAGGTGGTAGAGGCAGAGTAAACGGAGACAAGCGCCGACGGAAAAAGAATACGTCTAGGATGGTTTAAGCGCTTCCAAGTGCACGCGAAGCACTGCATCCGACTTTTTCGACTCCATGTACGTGGTTGGATGAAAAACTAAATGTTACAGGTAGAAAGTGAAGGACTCGCAGACATTAGTTGAATTACATCATCATCAGCTTGCGAAGGGCTTTGAAAATTTGTCTTATCACCTATAACTAAGTTTTCTTCAGACCTTCCATTCTAAAGATAAGAAAGTCTTTTCGAGGGTGAATCACATTCAATATTTCGTGAGTTACCAGTGGCTTTCTATGCAGATGACACCACTACTTGGAAAATGATGAGCAGCGGATTGTGTAAGTACCTTCGTCAATGCCTTTGAAACCATCTGCTATGCAGAGGAATCCATCCCATGCCTATGGAGCCAGAGCGCTCTCTGTAGCATTACATAACTGTGTCGTTGACTCACACCACTTTTAACCGCAACTGTCGAGTTGAAGAATAGGAAGGTACCATCGCGATCACTCACCCTTATTTAGCCCAAACTTTGCAATAGACGCCAGAAATCATTTGTCACCTACGCTGTCGATTCCAAATTAACGCATAGTGGTGAATAGAGGCAATTTTCCAGTAATTCCATTGTCAGTTGAGTGCTTTGCAATGAAACAGAAGAATGGCCGACGTCTACATTCACACTATTACTTGTTGTCAACTTGGCTATTTGTGCGTGCTGCTGTAAAGGCTGCTGCGTAAGCAGCACTGAGAGTAGTGCAGTAATGCTACGAATTCTACTGGAACCAAAATGAAAGGTGCGCATGGATAGGACAAAAGTTAGACTCCACCGAAAGTATGCAATGGAATTGACTGTCGTGAAAAGAGACAGATAAAATGCGGACTGTCAATTGAATGCGCGCCATGATTCCATCAGTAATTGCAATGCGGGGTGCTGCCATTAAAGCAGTATTAAGACACCTGTCCAAATGGAGGTCTTAAATTGAGCCCTCTTCGTTGCATCTCCAATGCCACGTAATGCGAAGTGCGCAAGGTCGAATTGAATGCACAAAACCCTCCGCAACTATGAACTAGGTGGCATCTTCTTCACAGTGTGCTTTTATCAATTCCATTAACTGTAGTCCATGAAATCATCCATTCATTCATTCGTTCACTCTTGAAGTGCCAAACTGAACACCTCGTTTAATGGTAAGAATTGTTTAATTGCCTGCCTGTAGGCATACAATCACATCAAAATACTAATTCCTTGAAGGAGGAAGAATACATCTCAAGTGCAGTGATAGGTTATGCTTTTGATAAGTGCGATTCTGCCTCCGTTGTTGATGGTGTGCCTTGCACCGTATTCTCCCCACCATGGGCTATGTCTGGAGATCCGACATCACACCTACTACAGCGAACTGTGCATGTGGCCTAAGGCGCCCCTAGTGCTTAATAATAGGGCACCGTTCAGGTACGAAACCGATCACGGAAAGATAGGCCAGGTCATGCTTGAGATTTTACCTCTGGTCCAGAGCCATATGTCTATTCAAAGTACACTCACGCCGTACTTACTTTGCTCACTCACATTCGGCAAATAAAGGTGACAGTAGAGAAGTCCTGTCTAATGGTTACTCTATTTAGGAGCTAAACTGGATCCAAGAAAACGCCCATAACGCAGGTTTAATACACGAATCACGCATCCAGCACCCAATCATCCATCCAATTATTCCTCTGTCAACGGCCTTTTATTCCGGGTTCATCAGTTGATTCACCTTGCATCTCAACATCCTTCCTATCCATACATGAACTCGTCCGCCTCGTGCCCAATCATCTGTCTGGTCCGACCATCAGTCCGCCTGCGATTCGCTGTATCGTCTTATTTTCTCATTCTTATGACCACCTTGAATGAGTGGGTGTCTACTATCCAAAATTAGCCAACTCAGGTGAAACGATAAGGCGATAAGTGGATGCCACATGGCGGTTGTGTGCGAAGATCGTTTTGGAAGTGGCAAAATTAAAGCTTTTAAAACTGAACCTAACTTAGAAGTGAGCACCTGTTCTTGAGCAGAATTACCAGAATGATTCCTGGTCATCCCACCGAGTTGATTTGTGCTCTGGCCATGAGTCCCGTTAAAGTTCGCTCACTGACGAGCGTGAATATCGATTCGATGGCAGTGGTTCAGAAGATTACCCCGCGCCAGCGCTTTATTGCTCTCTTTTCAATCTTGATTTCTAAATCTTATGGAGGTATCTAAATCGGTCTTTTAACTGCCATGGGCTAAATGATGCTAGCAGTGCAAACTCAGCGAGGGTTTAGCAAGCCCTTATGCACACTCAGTCACAAGAATTGCGAAGTGAACGTGTTTTGTCATTGTGTCATTATTGGTTGGTTGACGGGAATAGAGTAAATTGCATTGGTCCAGGCATGTGAATAATCGGTGCCCAAAATCAAGCGATCGGCATTGCACTTTTGCCTTTTGTAACAGACACTTGATAGGGGACATAGCAAGTGTTTGCTCCCACCTACCAACGCCACGCATGCTTGGCGTCCCGGTTGTTGCAAATGGGCCTAATATCCATTCTCGAACGTGTTTCTCTTGGTTTTAAGCAAAGAGATCGCGTTTTCATCATTTAATCCTAACCACCCTACTGCAGGCCTTTAACATGACATCAGCTTGACATACGGGCACACAGGTGGCGAGACCGAAGGTACTACTGAAAATGGAGTAGGCTTGCATAGGCAGCAGGTGGATAAGTAATTAGAAGGAAGGGAGGAGCCGAGTGCTGGTGTAAGTTGGAGCGGGAAGGGACGGGTGCACGAGCACAGCGAGGTACAGCATGGTGGGAATGTGGAGCAGTGTGCAGTGCTGGCAGACCGAGACGGCAGGCAAAGGTGATGGCCTCGAAGCTGATTCAGTGTGGTCAGCAAGGTCCAATTCCAGGTGGAGGCTCAGCCTTGTACTTTGTTGTGTTGCGTGAACCTACTTTTTGTTGACATTCTAGGACAATGCTAGGTGCACTGGGTTTAGATTGAGAAGTCCTGTGAGCATAAATCTTGGAAAATCCTAGTGAACGTTTTGCTGTAATTGGTACTAACAATGTTTTTGACATTTCATTCTGCAGCACTGCATGTTTTTAGTGAAACACATTGTTGCTAAAGATGAAGTTGTCGCTTTACAGCGACAAGCGTGCATCTCGCATTTGCTATTGCTCTAGACATTTCTCAGGTAGGAATTGGTCGCAATTTATCGACATTTATCACGTTTTTACCAGTTATTCGCAGGTGCTTTTACATTTTATGTATGGTGAAACGTGGGTTGTTTTCATGGCTGTAGTGTTTGTCTTGGTAGAACTGATATCGAGGGTATAGGGCACTTCGTAATTCTATCGCATGTTGACTTTGTGACCCCAATTGCATGCTGATAGTACCTTTGGGGAGTATGTTATGCATGGCCTAAGAAAGCACTGAGACGTGGATTCGGTTTTGATACGAGTTTGTGTTTGAGGTAGACCCAGATGCAAAGAAATGGCTACTATACCTGTACCTGTCTGTCTAGATATGCTTGCACCTCTTCACAGGCTTTTTAAAGGTATCTTTCATCACTTGAATTTACATGATTAGACTGCAGTACATTGAGCATTCAGTCTACGGTTTCCTTCTTTTCCTTTTCAGATACTATAAACTCACAACGGTGGCAGACTGACATTTGAAGAGTCTGTTGGGGTGGCTGACAATGCAAGATTCACTAGTGACCTGGGCAGGCATCTCCGTGGGCGTGCGATATGGATCCAGTTGTGGACGATACCTATGTTTTTAACGGCAACGCGATAGTATTCACCTCGTTTGGCACAAGTATCGGATAGTTGCATGGACGCAAGCAAAAGTGACAAGAGGAGTGTGAGGCTGAAGTTGACATTACAGGAAAGCTTGTTGTCCCGTTGGGAAAGAAGGGTGAGCTGCGGTGGCAATGTGTCAGTGCCAAAATATATGACTTAAGGAAATTAAGGATTCGCCAAGCAAAAGCAAGTCTACCTTTCTTTTCTCTAACACACAGTCGGGTTTCAATAAGGCCTTCGTTCCTTCCAAAGACTATTCCAACGCTACTTTGTTTTGAAGGTGGTGGAGTGCCTTCACTGTGCCAGTGGCAACGCAACCAGCCAGCAAAATAGGCACAGCTAATATGACAATTCTAGCTTAAGGCATCGACTGACTACATAATGGAAAACTCTTCGCCTGTTGGCTTGTTTTATTGGTTGGCTTTGAGGAAATCAGCAGGACTTGATTTGAAAACCACATGCTCTTGCAGACGCGAGCGTACAAGGAGCTGTCAAGTTAGAGTAGACGCTTGCCACAAAAGCCAGTCTAGCGGCCGAATAGTCTTCATTATGAATATGGGATTCAACAGCAATTTTTAGCTACCCTCCCAAATCCATTTCACTCGAAGTTGATAGGAAGTAGCCTTTATGTCCACGGTAAAAGTGCTTCCGCGACTGAGGAGGTTTCCTTTACTAGGGTAGAGCAGCTGTCAGGCTCCATGCATTTTCTACAGCTCCCAGCTGTTAATTTTATTACGTGATCTAAATTGCCCTTAACAGTACGCAATCACTCCACTGCACACCGCTTTAGCTTTAACGCATTATGTTGAGTACAAGCTCATGACCATTCACCCCTCTCTTTTACCGTTGAACACCAGTTCTACGGTAAAGGACTCATTACCCCCTTCTGATGCTGCAGCTGTGTTATTATCTATTCTGCCACATCTTTTCCTACTTCTCCGATTGCTTAGCAGTTGGACAAGGAAGAGCAGCCGGTTAATGATTATCAGAAGAGGCAGGCGGAAAAGGAGTGTGAGATGTCAACAGCGGCAACGCCAACATGGCTGCACCCATGTACGGACGCCTCCTAACCGTACTACAAGCGAAGTATTTGACTGCAAAACGGTAAAGCGGATGTAAAGATTCAAACCACTGTGCGCACTTCTTATCATATCAATCATTGCAGATACACATGTAGCCCATATTGCATCCGCCTTCTTCAACATGCCGTGTACATTAAGCTTTGAGTACATGGAGATGGGTGGACAATTTTGCACCTTATTCGGCTCTCGACTGACTCATAGTGACATCTCAAGGCATGTAGACGAGGAACTGCCGCCAAATGGCGATTGCAGGTGAGGCGCGCGATGTTAAAAAGTTTAAAAAACCAATGTGGTTGGATGGCTGCTTTAAAAATGCCGCGAATTTACCTAGTTCTGGTCATGAAAATATGGAGAAACATCTCAATCCTTCCTCCACTAGTATGCCTTTTAAGAAGCGACAAAAGCAGACGCGTGGTTTGAAGAGCTGGTAGGGAGGCTGAGCCCTCACAAACAACACCGGGATCAAAGCTTAACCAGACAGGTGATAAAGGCTGCTGAAATTAACACCTACGGGTGACATTAAGTGGATAGTGAGTGCATCGGTACTTCAGCTGGGTATCCCCATCATATCCAATCTGCTTGTGAGAAGCGGCGTCCCCAAATTATACGGAATTGAGGATAAATGGGTGGAATGCGTCTTCTTCTACTACACAGCTAAACTCAGACAATTTGCATTTTACTCATCGCAACTCTACTCTTAGCTCATTTTCGTCACCCACACATCACGGAGCTGCCTGACTCACCTCTTGCCAGGCGATCATTCTGATCTAAAACCATTAGCATACCTACTGACCTGCGTGGTGTGCCTAGGCCGGCACACCAAAAACTGCTCCTAGACCCACCCGGTAAGCCAATAATGCCGTCCGGACAAGCATCAGATAATCCGCTTGGCTTTAGGAGGCGAATTGGGCTGGATGGATTGATCTTGCTCTGAAATAGTTCCCTCATAAGTGGCACAACGACCATAGCACACTTACGCCATTGCCAACTTCGAAGAGAACCTCAAAGTGCTAAGACCATGTTCCGAAAGTTCCATTCCAGAGGCAACAATTTTCAGCCTACACAAAAAGCTGCCGTGATGGAATAAAATTTGCACAACTAAGAAGCAAGATTTAATAGTGTTCCCATTTAAGCGTCAAATCATTTTGAATGGCGCATTAATAAGACAAGAGCCGGACCACTTTTGTGCTTCATTCTCTTTGTGTTGCGGATTCAATTAATCGCGAAGAACATCCGCTTCAGTCATCATTCTGGCTAGATGAAAGAGTGAGTACTTGGGCAACCAGAAGAACGAAGATATGTCCCATGATCACTCCCACAAAAAGGTTACACTCGACTGACTTTATCTCGTCCCAATGACCACTGCTCAACTTAGGGACTTCTCCCATATATTGACTGGTCAAGCCTCTTCGAGGATATGGTTGTTCGGTGGTCAAAATAACCCACTTACAGTTGGGAGACCGAAGTACTTTCTTGCTTGAGCCATAATAACAAAGCATGCCTGTGATCTCACGCTCAAGGAACCAATTGATTTTGTCATAAATGCCAAATCTTAATAAAGTTGTTTGACGTGTGATGGAGTGGCAACATCTGAGTTGTAGGCGGCCCTACGTAGTGGAGAGGAGCAGAAGCGTTTGCCAACGCAGTATTCAGATGTAGGAAGTCCATGCCAAATTAGTGCTCATGCGTAGTTTGGACATGGGGCGGTACGCATTTTAGATCTGTAAGGTGATGCGTGAGGGTACGGTTTGGAAATAACCCATAATGAAATGTTCATTCGTCCAGCAAATGTGGCAACGCAGGTCATTTTTCAAGTTCTCCACAGGTTACCCTTCCAGACAGTCGATTAGTCAGCAAGCTACCTTACGCAGCAGCATTTTCTTACAACGCCTATGGAAGAAGTGTAAAATAGCTCGTGGTCTACTACTTCTGCTGCCTGACACTTGATGATCTATGGCATCTAGGTTGCACCCATATGCCCAGTCTCTACCATGACAGCCCCTCCAATGCCAATGTAAGGGTGAGCCGGTCGTCCCACCATCACTCACGTTAGACATCGCTCTTAGTCCCTTCTGACACGGTGATCTTCAGTAGCATCAGCCGAACCAGATAAGTAAGTCTTTGTTATTTAAAACTAAGGCCTTCTCAAACGTGATGCCTCCTGGATGACGCAAGATCACCACAAACCCTTTAAAGCCTCAATTATAAGCAATACATTTTACTGCTAATTACCTCGCCTTTTCGGAAAATGAAACAAAAATTCACTAAAGCTGGCGACCACTTCACCCTAGAACCGAAACAATCCCACCTATGGAGTAGGCAAGCTCAAAACACATTAATTTCAACCAACAGGTTTAGGGATTCAAACTAAGACCAGTGGAGTTGACGGCACTGATATTGACGCCGACGTTCTACAAACCTTAATAAGTGATTGGAACGAACTTCATCTGAAATCGCACAAAATCATTTGGTTATCTGATGCCTTCTCAAGCTCATGCAAGTTGGCAGCGTCAAATATACAAATGGTAGGTGAGGTGGCGTTAATGGAGTAAAACATTTTAAATCCGTCAAAGACATCTTGCACATTGTAGAAAAAATGAATTCTCAAATTTCCAACAACAGACCTTATCGTGGCTACGAAGTAAATTAGCAACGACTGCCACTAAAAAGTGTTTAATTGCGAGATGCGAAGGCTAGATAAGAAATTCTGCCAAACTACTCATTTGGGTTGGCTAAACACGACCTCGATGCAAAATATCGTGTCGCCTAATAAACCTTTAGACAGCAGTCTTGATGGCACAAACCATGGCAAACAAAAATCACTAATGCAAAAAGGTGGCATATCAAGGAGTGGTCTCCCTGAGATGGATTCATAGCATTAACAAAGGAAAATTTGAAGCCATATCTAAGTAACGGCCAACCACTAAGAACTTCCAATGCAATTCGGATAAATTTTAAAAAATAAGGAAAAAGGTGGTTGAAAGTAATTTGACCAACATGCGTGGCAGGAACGAGAATACTCTCATTTCGGACAAACGGAGAGTCTCAAACTCCCTCCCGTTCCCTTCTTCAAGGCATCAGTGGGCAGCAAGAACCACTTGTACGTCAAATTTTGCCATCTCCATATGCTGACTCGGCTCCGCCACATCCACCGTTGGAGCTTTCGATATCACACAACCGGCAACATCATCCACAGGCACGGGGGAGCAGCAGCGGTAGCAAAGCCATCAATCGCAGCAGTACTGATCGACCACTCAAAGGCGTTTTCGACTCGTGTCACCTATACCAGAAAGCATGATGTACTACGTTAGCAACTAGATGTCATCACTGCGGTAAGGAATTAGAAAAATAGACCCACAGAGAGATGCGCGCCTGAAGACGCAGCAGTTGTACAAATCCATGTATTTTACGTCAGCCGCGCGGCCATTTTGTGCGATACTTCGACAAGTAAGGGACGCAGAGATGGCAAAGCGATTGTCGACGACCTCGTGATGATGGTACCCCAGCGAGGGTCTGGAGGTGATATGAGGGCTACGGCAGAGTTAAAATGATAATTTATGGGGCATCGAAACATCAAGGGAAATAGGCAGGTAGGTAAGTGGGAAATTTCACAGTAAGACATCTAAAAAATGGTCTAGAACTTCAAGTTCATGGACAATAACTGAAAACCAACCAGAAATTAACACTTGAAAATCAAACGTCATGAAGGAGTCAGAGTTTCTGTGCAAAACATTTTACCGACACTGCTGAACTCAGGACACAGGCTGACGTCACCTTTCCATACAAGTCGTTATTGCTTACTTTTAAGCAATATTTTATGCCTTCACGGTTGACTTATCTGCTAGCTAAATGGACTACCGAAGTAGTGAAGAGGGTCATTCTCCAATCGAGATTATTCATTTCTCCTTTCCTTACTCCTGCCTCTGTGTAGAGATCCAACGCACCGGTAATTCCGCCGCCTTTGTTTGCCACTTGTTTTCATTTTTTCCATCTTAAGCATTCGCTTCTTCCATTTTATCAGTCTATTTATCCCCATGTATATAATATTCACTATTATCCATTCAGCATACCGACACCAAAGGCGAAATGAGCACGTGTTTTGCTAATTTTTTATCGGCAGGTGATGCAGTGACCGGTGCTAGCGGTAGCCATATTTGCATGGTCAAGCTGGATTTTTTATTTTATAGCCTCCTAATTAGCTATTTTGCGTTATCGTGTCGTCTCCTCTCCCTCTTCCCTAGTTGCATTTCAGTTGATTAAAGTTGTCGTTGCTAGAAGTCCTCGCATCTAATTGGGCGAACTGCTCACCGACGTTACCTTCTAGCCCATTTTCAGCATGAGGTGGAAGTTGACATCATAGATTGCCTTCTATACGCCCTAGACAAGGACGGCGAGGTGAGTGCTATTCGAGTGTGCTAAAGCAGGGCTTTTCTATCCCATCATGTTGACTGGTGAATGCTTTCAATAAGTATCCCTCCCATTCGTCAAATTTCTTGCCGTGCGAAGATGACTTTTGCTAACCTTACAATTTAGAATCGCCGCACGTGCTCGTGTCTGCGGTATCCTTCACTCTCTTGATAATCCTAATTTCAGAATACTTATTTGTAATTTCAGTAGCAGGTTGAGAATCAATACAGCTGTGAAACTTTCCTTTTTATGAAGCTTTGCATTAACATTGACCACCCGATGGGACGGCAGGCTTACATAACCGGCGCTAGAGGTGTCCTGACCCTGCTCTCCTTAAAGTAGTGCCTTAAGTTTGGTATCACGTGTGCCATTCACTTGAGTTGTAAAAGTCATTTTTTATAGTGTTTTTGCCATCGAAGTGAATTCTCTTTAAATTTTAATCAGTAGGCAACCACAGGCATGCGCTATTTAGTAACCATGAGTTCTGCGTACTACTCGTCCTTGCTGCTGGACCAAGTCTTCAAACACTGGAGCGAGAGAGCATGGAGAAGTCCACAGTCGTGGAACAGAAGTCCATTCCAATTCCCAATTTCCTTATCTCGATTTTTGCGCGCAACTTTTATCTGTTCAAGTTGAGTGCACCTATCCTTGTCTTCATGATCAACTTCCTCCTCCTCCTCTTCTACAGGGTGATTTTTCAGTTCCCTTTTCCACAATACAAGCCATTCTTATTCAAAGTTCCACTAACTTGGGTTTCCACCGCTAGATTTAAAAACGAGGACTCGGTGCAGGAAGGGCGACAGAGGAGGTTACAATTGGCGCTTCGTTTGTCACATCACGCACTGACACCATTTCCAGCATCGCGGACTCCTTCAAGACACGCAAATCGACGTGGAGACTAGAGGAGAAAGAGGAGTGGATTGCGTTAGCCGACTCAGCCTCGTACTTGGGTGCATTGCTCAAGATACTTGCTATTGCTCACTCCATCCTCTCCATGAGTATGCTTGTTGCTTACTACTCCTTGAAGGCGAGTAATCGAACAATCGATTTCTCAACTGTCGAATTCTCAAACTTCACTTGCCCCCTCTCTTTGTTGCTAGGTTCCCCCGTTATAGTCAAACGGGGGGAGGAATTATCTTGAATGCTTGAATTCGAAAACATTTGGATAGCTGAACAGCCTTCTGATGAGGAGCTAAGAGCTCAATGGGACAAATTGGTACTTTCCACTCCCAGCTTTCCCCACATGTACTGGGAAAAAGTTCGTTAAGAAGATGGTCCTCAAAAAGTATCGGGAGCAGTACGACCAACAGCAGATAAAGCGACTTCTTGTAATGAAGACTGGCAGTAGCAAAGGACACCCTGAGGAGGCCTCGAACAGCCGGTTCTATTTAACGTGGCTTCAGGAGCTGGATCTACAATACCTGCTTTGGAAGGGAGTTGTCATCTTCACAGATAATATAGGTTTCCAGTGATTCCAAAACCGGTCTACGCAAAGGAGACAATGCTCGCACTTTTTTTATCTATTTAGTCGTTTCTGTACCTTGTGGTCTATTTTATTGTCACTCTGCTGGGAAATGCAGACTACCTCTTTTTATGCCACATGCTGCATGTGGCTATTTCATTCAAAACACTGACCACCATTGCACAATCGATTGCACACAACGGAAAACAGGTAGGTCACACTTTATTACATTCTGGTAGCTTGTTGCATCGCGTTGCGGCCTGGTGTAGGTCGTGTCTAACATTCTGTTTCACCAACCCCTCCGTCATGTAAACGTGACTAGTTTGGTGAGATTCCAACTGTTTTGAGGCGTATTTTGGACTGACCACTGAACTTAATCATTTCGATATATGACTAACACTGAAACCAAACTATTTTCACTAATCCACTGTGGATGTGCACTCTCTACAGTCTAAGCAACCAACGTTGGATAGCCTTCTTTCACTTAAGTAGTCATTGGCATCGACGAATTCGCTTAATGGAATAGCTATCTTTTAAACATTTAAAATGCATTTTAAAAGAATCATGGTTGGTTAAGGCACTTTGTGGCTTCCCAGTACACCTGTTCACGAGATTCTAATCCCGCTATGCTTCGCTTTGTCTGTCGTATGTAACAGAAGCCGCGATCTTTTGGACTTTGTTCATTCGGAAATGGAGGCTGCGAGCGCATCCTTGTTTTTACTCCTACCACTCCAGGTGCAATGACCACGTGGTGCCATATCGGGGCCCGTTGCGTCACATCCACGGATGTGTGAGTGTAGCAAATGAAATTTTAATGCTGACGCTAGTTTTTGCTCAAAACTCGTTTACAATTTTTTCACGTGACTGGGTCATTACGTGGTAATGCAAATCCAGCCATGCGGGTGTGGCTTTGATCGACATGAATTTGGCCTTGTGATCAGAGCACTAGTCCATATGAAATGTCTGGACCTGAGGCTTCAGCATTTGGAGCGTAACAGCGGTGGTCAGGGAGTGAGATTAATACTTTTACTGATTGAGCGAGGTAGACTTCGGTCCGTGAGCCTGGCGGATTCGTGTCGAGCCACCCAATATCCTTTAAATTTGGTTCGGTGGTAGCTACCGATAGGAAGAACTGCCGAGTCTGAGGGTCCTACAGCGAGAAAACTCAACTTGAGAGCGATTGAGGGACCGTCTACTACTTTTACCCTTCTGGAACTTTCGATGAATCCCTGATTCGGATGGGCATTAACGTAACCAACCTTTGCCTGTTTCAGCTTGTGTTGACGGTCATGTTAACTTCAGTTGTGATCTACCTTTATACTGCCGTTGCATTCAACGTCTTCCGCTAATTCCCCACCAAAGAGGAGGATGGAGAGAAGGAATACAAGTTAGGACGTAGCTTAAGTGCCCGCAGATGAACCGAAATGAACCAACGTAGAGTTTGTGAAAATAGCAATAATACTAGACGATATTCAAAGCTATTAAATGCAACAACTTTTGAGGTTGAGCATACAAATTTACACTGTTTTTAATAGGTCCCATCATCAACGCCTTTAGCGACCTGCGAGATCAGTTAGAGCAGGTGCGAGAGGACTTGGATTCCAAATGTTTCACCTTTGACATCGAGATGGAGTACTCTGATGCCACTCCACATGGCCTCGGTCGACACGTGGAACGCGAACACAACTGCGCCAGCTACATGTAAGTTTATTTGACTCGGCAATTGGCCAAATCGAGGCTCAGCCACTTTGACTGACCACGTGGGCTACAACACGCAAGGATCGAACCATCTTTTCAGTCTAATCCGTCTAAGCTCTACCTCATCAGGACCAGCATTATTGATAATCGACTCGCTCACTTTTTCAATGGAGGGACACTCAGACCTCCTCCCTGTCTAGTTGCCACCGCAATTAATAAGGGAAAGAAGAGTAGGGCCGTTGACAGCAAGTGTCATGCACTTCGAAGTGTTATTAGCCTGGTGTTCTTAGCATTCGTGTTAGATTCTTTGCAAATTAGGTGGGTTTTGAATTGACGTGTTTGATTTTTGACCACACCGTTAATCGTGTCACATGAAGGGGCGCGCGTTGCAATCCATGTCCACCGAGTTATGCAGACATATCTACCTTTTGTAGGTACTTCCTCGTGCATGTCATCAAAAAACCCGACATCGAAATCACCGATCAGATGGGTATACACGTAAAATGTCGTTATTTTTGTGTACTCTTTTTGTTGCACCAGAGGTCTCACATTTATTGCTGTGTATTCGCATGACTCTGACCGCTGTGTCATGAACTTAGAGGTGTCCGATTCTGCGTGTTACAGAATGACGAAGCAGCAGACAGAGTAGATTTCAAATGGATGATCTGATAACTGGCTATGAAAAAGCATCTTCATCGCTCAGCCCCCGAATTTCGTGATGGATGATCACTCAGGACCGCACAGGCTTTAGTCCCTTATTAGTGGAACTCATGTCAAACGGTTGAGTTTGGCATGACATCATTGAGAGCAATTTGTTTAAAACGATTGACGATTTCTGAAGTTTTTTTTGTATTCTTTAGGAGACGTACGTGTGATAGCCTTACCAACAACGCTGCCGGGACTTCTTCCCCAACGGAAACTGTTTCCGCAAGCAGTACGAAGAGTAATTGCAAGTGAAGTAGGAGCGAGGATTGCCTTCACACTCAGACCTTCAGATACTGCCCTTCAAAACAACTCTTTGTTCTTTTTTCATTTACATTTGTCGTCTCACATAGAATATGGTGTAATAGAGAGTAACATTTCGTCCTCTTGAATTACTTTCGAGTTGGCTTCTCGCCTTTCTCCTTTTCCTGCCTAATTTTTTATCATTTGTCTGTTTTACGCCTCTCATCTGGAAAATACACTCATCACTTAATCTTGGGGGTTTGATTTCAGCGTTTGGTAGGGTCGCCATTTAGGAAGACTGATGTTACCGTCTACTTCCGCCCCCTCGAAATGGGACCAGGAGTCCGCAAGTAGCGATTAGGACCCAAGCTGCCTGTTAGGCAGATAACGTCGTGGAATTCTATGACTACTCTAGAGCAAATACCACCTCCGGGAAAGGGAGGTCGTGGTTCCACGGTTGGGGTTCGCAGTTCTATAGCACCTTCACAGGTCAAAATGGATCCGAACAAATACGTTCAGTCAGAATGTGCACATTTTGTGAGATGAGCCATAAATCACAATGCAAATTGACACCAGTTTGGTTCACCAGATGATAATGAACTCGACTTTCAAGAAAGCATTCGTGGAGATTGATTTCGCATTACAGTAAATGAATGGCTCTAGGTGGAACCAAATAACGAAATTTAGACGCTTTTTGTTGAGAAATAACGAAAGAAACTACAGGTGATTCAACAAAACATATGAAAGGAAGAATGAAAGGTGCGAAATCCAGAAATTGCACACAGCTATAAAACGTGACCGAATAGAAAGCACCTTAGAACCCTAATGTACCCAGTCGACGGGATGACAACCACTTCAACCTGGTCTCCAAAAAGGCATTACTTCCAGCCTAGAGACGTCATTATTAAGGGGATTACCTTCAGTAGTTTCCGAAAGATACTAGTGTTTTGTTCAAGCTTGAGACAGAGAAATGAGCATCGAGCATCGCAATTAGATATCGATCCAGATGCTCGAATTGTAGCCAATCAAAGGTCAGATGGCCGACTCATTTTCAGTTATGCTACCAACATTTAAATATATTTCCACAGAAGACAGATGTGCCCGCGATTGAAATGAGGAGATTGGGTGTTTCGTTTTCCCATTAGAGTTATGGGACCTCAGTCAATCACTCCAGCATCGCCAATTGTCCTCTTCCTATTCCCCTTCCAACAGTGCAGCATACTTCCTCGCTTCCATCGTAATGGAGGTGAGAGTTCACGTAAGGCGATGCATCACACATAAGCGATGACGACGCTCAACCCGTGCAAGTGGTTGGAGGTGGTGATTATCAAGGTCAAACACACCCTGCATGCCACTTATAAGGCCTACAGGTCAATTCACTCCCTAAAATCCCTCTTGTGCTAACGAAATAGCTCGCTTGGAACGCCAAAATCAACTCCACAAACATGTTACATAACCGCTCTCCTAGTTGGACACCGATTGCATTAACAACGAGTTAGCCTAACTGGGTCCAGCCGAATGAGGAAAAGGCCGAGGCAGACAATAAGGTTGTCGGGAGAACGAAAGTAGCAGCCCTCCATAGTTTCGCGTTTATTCATCTAAAGTGTAAATAAGCCCCAGACACGGGGCATGAAACACGTTCCACACGTTCTCAAAACCCACCTTCTCTCCCAACTTATCCATAACACGGCTGCAACATTTCAAACGTGATTTAGGTTCTCGTTCGGGCAGATGAGGACATCTAAATCGAAAACTACATGCTTTAAACTCTGGTGTCAAAGTTTACCTACAAGGTGGACGCCTTTTGGATGCTGGATCTGAGGTCACGCTGAGATGTAACTGGAGTACGGAAGTTGCTTCAATCAACCACCACCAGCCAACAATGCATAGCCGCTTCCACAGGGCAAATAAATTCCACGTTAAATGGACAAACGACAGCCTACTCCTACGGATTGCCATCCCTTGTACATAATCGGCTACCCCTTAGGGTCAGCAGTCTTAGAATGAGAGGCCGGCGCGCAACAATCCACTCTCCCACCCATCACTATGACATCAGATGGCTTAAACTCAAGCTCGCTATAATTACAAAGGAAGAATAGTGCGCGACATTTCGATATCTTTTCGGCTGCGCGTGGATTTTGATGAGCGGCGCGAGTAATTTGTAAAAATGGTTTTCCTTGCAGCACTACCCAGCACCACCCGCTTCATGATAACTGACCATGTTCATCGGCAATGTGACGAGACCTCCAGTCCATTTTGATGACATCTAGCCCAATTACAACGCCGGTAATACATTTTTCAGCCTTGTATTCTGCCATTTTCGGCTTCAATGTCACGAAACAGCGTTGTGGAGATGGCGTCTGCCAAATTCATTGCAGGCCACCAAATGGAATAACAAACATGAGTAAAAGAGAAGGGAGGGCAAGAAAAAGCATCTTGAATTGTAGCCGCAGTCGACGATACACTAATTTGATTTAGGCGGACCAGAGGAATCTTTTGCAACACTTCTACTACAATACTGGTGCTCGACATATCATCCGAACAAAATTGAGCTGTCGTTAGTTTGGAAAGCTGTATGGATAGACCGATGAATCGAAGAGAGCTCGGAGTTCACAAGAGAAAGGGTGTTTTTGGGAGAGTAAACAGCCCGGTTTGCTCAGCCATTAAAGGAGAATTATGAAATCAT
The DNA here is from genome assembly GCA_001923025.3 of Taenia multiceps. Classification (NCBI taxonomy): domain Eukaryota; kingdom Metazoa; phylum Platyhelminthes; class Cestoda; order Cyclophyllidea; family Taeniidae; genus Taenia; species Taenia multiceps. The sequence goes on along the minus strand of CM010313.2, from coordinate 7,471,555 downwards.
GTTCGCTAGCCGAAGTCTAATGTGGAAATAAGTGGCGTGTGCATTGGTGTCTTAGCACCGTGACTTGACTGTTAGGCCGTCAATTTACTGCAGGCACCTCGTGTCAGATGTTAGGGGTAGAAACCAACTTAAGGAAATCAAAAAAGAAACATGTGTTTGCAAGCCGAAAAACGGATGGTCTAGAAGGGAGGCCTTAAATTTGAGGGAGGTAAAAGCGCTCGGGTAATGGGGAGAGTAATCCCTTCATGAATTGGGGGCAATGTGTGAAGGTACTACTTCGATGAGTTGCGGTAAGGCAGCGACGCAAAATTCATTTGAAGTGTCCCTGTACATTGTTATTACAAGGGTTTTAGTTCGGTTGAGTGATCCCCGTGTAGGTTTGACTAAAACGATTGCGTCAATAAAAGATGCCACAGCCACAATAAGCAGACCAAAAGTCTGGCCATGCTGCACTGAATCAGCGTAAGATTCAAGTATTAATAATAGCCATTGTCAAGTTCGCCTGGTCCTGCACAGAACAATCTCATCATCTGAAAAATACAGCAAATCAGCATCAAATTAAAACCAAGATGTTGAATACTGAACCGACTCTTCCTCTGCGTGACAGGTGTGCACTATTACGATCATTAATTTGGTTTGTTCGTGAAAACACAAGGAAAGAATTAGTCACGCTTTGCTTGCACGCCAAAGTCACTCTTTGCCAAACTTAGCAGCTTCTTATATTCGTGGCACCACATTGCGAAAGGGTCGTCTGATTTGCATTCCGTGGTTGAGACGCACTTTCTTCGTGCGATCAGCACGCCCACACCTGCATGAAGGATCGTTACCGCAAACCAAAACCTTCTTCGCTGCACAATTGCAAATAGTAGTCTGTCTGGTGCACCAGCGCACAATCATAGCCATACGACGCAAAAATGTATGAATTATAAAAGCTGACCACAGCTGCTAATTCGCTTTGTGTTCCTACTTTCCTGGATAATCAATGGGTACACTTATAATAGAACTGCATGTTTTCTTTGCTGGTCACCTATAATTTCATCTAAAGTATTCACATGCATTGCTACTGCCTGCAATAATCATGGTACCACTGAAAGCGTACATAAGTAACATTACGAAATTGAGATCGGCAGACTTTTAAACGCAGTGCAAACGGCAGTAAAACTATTAAACTTTTATCTTTTCAATTTGCTCATGTACTAGAGGGAAACAGAAATTGGGTTTAGTCGTAAATGTTGGCAATTGAGAGGCACAAATTGAGTATATCACATGCGTCTCTAGTTTAGAAGCAGAGCACTTTTGATGATCTCAAGGGGGGAATTTAATGTAGTTTTTACATCTTCAGGTGAACCAAGAAATGCATTGGCCTCAGCTACCACCGTTGATTTCAGCAGACCTAAAGAGCAAATTAGGCAATTTCATTTTCACCTCAATGCAAGGAAAATGTGCGAGGGCTCCATAGTGTTGGCGACAATGAACGATATCGTCGAGAGAGATAATTACACTGCAAGCACTTTCGTTAGCGTACAAAGTAAAAGACTTGGGGATCATATTGCAAAGTGCGCAGTTTCGGCCATCATTTGCCAACTCATGATCATCAAGTGGAAGGCATTTGTCCAGCTCCTGCGGCTCTTATCCTCCTATCGCATGCAAAGGCAAACAAGCCTTTACATCACTCGCGTTAAGGTTCTTACGCAGCGTTTTCTAATTGACTCAGTCAGGTTCTCTATAAGTGGAACTATTAATGAGCCTTGAGTCCTATTTGCAAACAGTAAGACAAAACTGATAGAATAAGCCTTGAAAGGGTGATCATTATCACGTCCTTTCATACGCCGTGAATCTGAGGCCAAATTATCTTACATGCGTGCGTCTCATCAACAGCGCGAATGCTGATGAGTAAATGCAGCTCGATTCAACGCAAACGGCAAACCAACCACTCGGAGTCAAACCATTACTCTAAACCCTACACGCTGGTGCTTGTACTATGATGCCATGTACTACAGCTATTTCAATTAACCTCAAAATTGGAAGTGTTTTGATGCATTTTAATGCAGCGAGTAGGAATCTTAGTTGTGATTCGCTATTGTGAACGTGTGCAGGTAGAGCGTTGGAAATAGAACTTTTATTTTTCCTTGTTATAATTGGGGACATTCATGTGCATTCTTAAATGAAGCATCTATCGCTTCGACTGCTGCCTTTGATATCGCAGAAACGAAGATTAAGTGGAAAATCAACCCCAAAATAATAACAGTATTTCGTTTTATTTTTAGTACTGCGGACAACAAAAGAACACTCACCTAGTTTGCCTCCGAAGTTAGAGCAGAAAGGCGGGTTGGACTCGCTCTAGCACAATACTGAAGCAGACCGTGCAAAAGACTTACACTATTAATTGACGAAATCACTGGTTGCCTCTCTCGCATCCGAATTCTTTCTTAACCAAGTAGCATTAATATTTGGTTGGTAATGTTTGTTTTTGCTTTTGTTTGGGGATTACTTTTGCACCTACAATGTGCTGACAAGTTTTATTCCTATTTTTACACCATGCAGACATCTAAGCAAAGCAGTGATTAGGTCAACCACTTTTTTCTGCAAGTGATGTGTCCATGCTGACCCATACAATTCGGGAAGACATAGTTGCGGCAAACAGTAAAGTAAAAGAGCGCAGAATAGTCTGTATCAAGTTGGTATCCTTAAAAACCGTAGCGCAAAATGAAACCAGAATCTGCTAATGTGCTAAAAGCCTTATTCGGATGAAACTTACGTCGCTTATGATAGATTTCTAAGTGGAGAAAGTGCCCATAGCTCTATCAAAGGAAATCCAGGCAGTACATTTTTGGTCAATATCCTAACAAAGTGCATTATTATACTGTATATCATCGACAAGAGGAATGCGTGGGACTAAGCACGTTAACTGGTGGGTTTTAGCACAATTTTTCCACTTTAAGAACAAGACCGCATTAGTCATGATTAAATAATACGTAACTTAGAACTAAATTTCGCATTAGGAGCTAAAACTCCTCAAATATGTCTAACACAAAATTCTGATTGCATTTCGGATTGAAAAAAATAAACAGCGAAATCAGTTGGATAAGCAGAAGCAAATGAACCAGACATAAAATCCTAGGGTAATACTAGACGAGCATTAAAAAGACTGAAGCGCTTCGTAATTTGTGGGGAGCAGCTAAGGTAGTTTAAAAGAAATGGAAAGCTATAGACTGTGCAGGTGGTGAAAAAGGTAGAGAGCTAAATGGTGACTAGTGAGGTCGATGGCCGACGCTAGCGACAGCTTTGCATAGCTATCCATGGATTGTCGCCCATCGAGGTAGTTCGCATGTATACGAGACGGAAGCGAAAAGCTCGTGGTCACTGGCTCGTTTTGTTACAAACCAGCCATTCTTTTTTACTTTGGCAGGCTTTATTACTCTTTATTCTTCTACGCTAATCTCGATGCACCTGCGCCCCTTCGAATAGTCCCTATTCCACCACGTAAAATCTCGTTGCGTTGTATTTGACTGTGAATTCTTGCACGTATGCACTGCTGTATTGAATAAGGCAATGCTAAAGGAAGTGGAGGTGATGGTGGTGGTTGGTGGTGTTCACGGTGCTGTCAGCGACATCATCAGATGATGTATGAGCGCTAGCACGTTCTAGTGCATTGTGTGGAATGGAGCTGTTTAGTTTGCATTTGCAAATGCATCGTCAATGGCAAGGAGCGTTCGAAAGTGAGTTGAAAAATTGGTCAACATCAGTGTGTGTAAATGGAAAGCATTTTCCTTTCTTCTGCATTACTTTCCAATTTTATCATCTTTTTACCTAGTAATTTAAATACTTATCTACATTTTTACACCAATGTATCATTTTAAGGTCTATAGGCTGGTCTTTGTTAGCAAATTTATGGCTGCAATCGTTTTTAGTTATCGACATCCTGCAATGTGTGTTTGAAGATTTGAAGCCCTGCAGCAGACCAACTTCTGCATCTCAGTGAATATTTGTCTTATCACATTCGAAAGTGGCACTAGTGGAGCGATTAAAGTGCTTCTGGCAGACATGACATCGCGAAGCATGTAGTCGTCTAGTTATTTTGTTTGCAACGGCTGAGAAATCTGTCCACAGTTGCATTAATGCCACAACCATGTCCAAATGGCGAATGAGTGTTGTTCAGTCACCCCTCGATTGGAGTTCATTTGTATCTCCCTTTACATATTCTCGTATTTGCTCTCCGCAATCTCTCTCCCATTCATTTTACAGCTTCATTCCTCCCTTCATTTACTTTTATGCGCACTCCTCCATTCTAGTATGTATGCACGCCCAAAAACTCAACCTCATGGTATTTTAGTTTATGCTTTTAACACTTAGTTAATTTCGTAATTTTCTCATAAATTTTGGACTCTCTCCCTTCCTTTTATTTATATACCTTACTTTGAACTGCTTGGCACAGTTGTCCATGCACCTGTGAATGCAATCTACAAGACTGCAATTCACGCCACATCAACAGAGGAGCACCTATTAGGCTTTGATTTACATTGACCTCAATGTTCATTACTGCCTGCAATGCAAGTGAATCATCCTTCAGCAAAACCTATTTTTAAGCAGCAAATGGAATAATTCTCAAGAAAATAGTTTTACTTGTACGTAAGCGGGAACGAATGTCACGTAGTAACATCATCAGGGCGCCTGAAATGACCTCAGTTAGCAAGTCCATGCGGGATTTTTAGGTTGTCAACCACACAGAGCAAAATTGAGAAACTTGTCAATGTTCACTCATTTTGCGGCTTACTTTGCAAAACTTGGTGCGATTGGCAGTGCATATTCAAATGCAAAATAAGAATCTTCAAATCATGTAGGCTTAATACCTTTACACTCTATTTGGCGTTGTCTTCACCACTTGGAACCCCAACATCTACTTTCATCACCAACGGCACTGCCTCCTTTTCAAGTATTGCCTTATTCACCAAAGTGATATATACATGCAATGCTTAGCAATCGAGCACAATGCAAGAGTATGTAATGATGCGGTGGGAACTGGCTGTGCAAAATGACACAATTGGGTGTGCAAGTGTAGCACGGGCGGAGGGAGAGTGGCAGGGAGAAGTAGAGCGAAAAGTGAACAGATGCAGTGAGCCAACGAGTCCGAGCGTTCCACTGCTCTCACCTTTGTGTATGCTAACCCAGGACGACGTAGCACAATCTCAGTGATGAGTAGATTTGCAAGCATTTGCGCGACATCGCCGCCTACAATCATCTCGCTTTTATTATTTATAATTCGACTCCCAATTTTTGTTACTAAGTACACATTCAACCAATTGTCTCTACTTTATTCCCTCCATGCTACTTGCCATTGCTTATTAATGTTTTGGTTTTATTATTGTACGTTAGGAGGCCAAAGCAAGCACTTCTTTCTTCAAATGCAAGCATGCTCCTTGATGTGTCCACTAGAGACCAAGATACGTTTAGAAATCATGAATTCCAAAGCAGAGTGCACCATTCAACATTGTGTGTTGAATTTATGCAGCTATATTGTTGGTCAACTTTCAGAAACCAGTAGACATTCATCGTAGCACATTTCTCTTCGACAGCAATAGGACACCTTTAGCAAATATAGCATCACAAAGTGGATAGACATTTGCTTTCCTTGCTTAAAGCCACTGAAGCATCTGCTCGCATAAGTTTTGGCCATGGTTAGCCACTTCTCCATTGGATCGTATTTGTACCACAGACGGAATTAGGGTGCATGAGCACTGCTGCCTTCTCTAATCTGTCACGTCGTCCCAGTGTCAGCACTGCTTACATCCTTGTCAGTGAGTTGAATGAAGAGTTACTAAACAGATAGGAAGAGCTTGTAGTTTAAGTCTGAGAAACAGAGATCGGGGCAACGCTACCTCGAAGGGCGATCCATAAAAGAGACACACAAACCCCAAAAAAGGTCACTGGCTGTTCCACAAATTCGTCAGCCTTCTTAAAATTTGTCAACCCCGATTCTGTTTCTTTACTTCATAGGTCAAGTCATCATCAAGGAGGCATAAGATTGAGTGCAGGAAAACCAATACTTAGGCAGAAGCTTGCAAAAGCCATTGCACTTTAGGATTAGAGCTAACCAAATTTGTAGAGCATGTGCACTTGCCCATCTGAGGCAAGTTTTGCTTGAATCTGGAAAGAGACCTTCGTAGCACATGAAACGGAATCATTTGCCTTTGCTCAAAAGATTTCGGAAAACTAAGAAGAAATGACTCCTGGGTAGCATCCCCGATGCAAATTCTGATGTGTTTAAGCAAGCCATAAACTGCTTTACTTGTCATTAACCTTTGTTATGTTTCTCGTTAATTTTTACTCCAATTCATGTGGCTGCTGAAGGTCTTGCCTGCTAATCATAATTAAATCGCTAGTACCTTCGTGTTTATCTTTTCGAATAAGACGCGCGTAAGCTAGAGTAGGAAAAATTAATTGTGTTTCCAGTTGTTTTGCTAATAAAGTGAAAAATATTATTAGCTTAGGCCTTGTAACCCATTTTAGCCTTCGTTGATTTGACGTACGATTGCGTCAGGTTTGTAGCGAATGTCAAGTCCCTTAGCACCGGATGCATTGAACGCTTACTGAACTCAATAAAAGTGATAAATGAAGAAATCCTGTGAATGCAGAGTGAATACGCTTAGTAGCTTCATTCCCAAGCGTGTGTGAATAGATTTTCTAGTGGAAAGCCGACCATAAATTATCAACATTTGCTTCAGCGGACCCCAAACTTGTGTGCTATTAGCAGGCTACATTCAATTCCATTTGTGGTCTGCGCACTGTCCTTTGTTAGAGCTACTCTAGCCTAAACAGATGTTCCACTTGCGTCCCAATCCTTCTACCTGGTAATTAATTGCAGTGCTGCAAGACAAAGAGCTTCGTGTTAATGTGCAGCATACAAAATTGCCCGCCAAGGTTGTGTCTGAACTCACATGAATGAGCTCTGCATTCTTTTAAACTCGCCTGACATCGTCACGCGATTAAATGAATGCAAGTAGTATGGTTTTGTGTTTGCACGCGATCAGTAATCGGCTTAGTTCTAGCATGCTGCAGGACGCATTTAGCGCTTGCTGTCTGGTCTCCATTGTCATATGTTTCTTGTTGTGTTCGCAAACAAATTTATTCTACAATATCATTTACATAGTGCTATTCTGTGTCGATTTCTCTGAGTCAATGCAGAAGTCGACGCTCTACTCTCAATTTGCAAAGATGGTTTGCATCAAGGTGATGCGAAAGGAAAGCGAAAAGGCGGGTGAATATGCCCAAGTTTGTGCACAGTGAGAGCTGGCGCGCACATGGATGAGATGGGTGGAGCAGAGTCGTCGTGGTTAGCTATTGTCTCGTAACGTTTAAATGCAAACAATCTTTTAGGTCCATTGGATTTGCTGATTTCTTTTAAGTAAAATCTTACTGAAATCATTTACAAGCGGAGTTTGCTCATGTGTGCGCATGCACCAATTTATTTAAAGGCGCTTGTGGAATTACATGAGATGTCGCAAAACATTGCGTCCCAATCCTTCTGCTTGGTAATTAATTGCAGTGCTGCCCTATGGCGACTCAAGCTACACGCAAGCAAGTTTACCCAAGTGATGCTACGTCTCATATATCAAGTTTGGTATGCAAGTATGGAGTCTTAGACTCAGTTCCGTGCCTGGCAGCGTAACTTTAAAGCAAACATACCCACTCAGAGTGTTTCCCTGTTTTCACCTGGTGAACTGTGTACTGCTACACATATCACGCCAAATAAGCATGGTCAGTGTGAAAAGTCGTCAGGTGGCATGTAGCACATCATCGGAGCTAGACTGGAGAAGAAGGCGCAGTAATAACACTGTGCCGCTTATTATTTTAGCCTATTGAGTCCGTTTCACTGTAGTGTTATAGCCAAACACAAAGGTTTCTGATTGATCTCATGTCCTCCTCGACAGAAGTGGTAGACAGATTCGAGGAGTAATGGGGCATCAGTGGAGGAATTTGGCTACAATTGCGGCAACTCGATGCAAATTTAACCTAGGTATCCTGTCTTTAGAGTTTGTCGAGGCTAAGGCACCACTTACGATGTGAGCCTATTTACCATACACACCATCAAACTATCATTCACTTGAAGGTTAATGTCTGATGCTTGACATTCATGTCACCAATAAGAGTAGACGAACTCAGAGCGAACGGGAGGCTAATTTACGATATAGAGACTCCTGTTACGAATTGCAGCGAGTCTTTCATGCCACTTGGAGCACTACGCTTACGTGAGCCGGAGGCTTCTTACTTTGTTCTCCTCAACTCAACTAATGCATTAGTCTCAGTTGAATGAACTAGGCGTGCCAATGTACGGTGATCTATATCTCAAGTTAATTTTAAATAGTCAAGCACTCTATCGGTCACTTTAGAACCCATATTTTAGCAAGGTAAACAGATTTTGAACTTAAAAAAATTTAGGATGAGCATGGATTGCTGCTTGAGACCTTGGATACTAACTAAATGCAGGTCTGTGTTCATGGATTGGTGAGAGAAGTTTATGAATTCGAGACACAAATTAGCTGACAGACGATCAATACACACGACTACTATTAAGCTGAAACTTACGTTCAAAACAATCACCTATCTATTCATCCACGCACCCACGCAGGCACGCACGTACATGCGAACCCACGCACACGCACAAGGTCAGCACAGGGACGGGTGATAGGGTCATCAATCTTGAACGCAATTGCATCATTGAAAACTGAATATGTTTGATTGCGGTGTTGCGGTCGATTTTATTTACACGATTTATACATTGACGCATGCTTTGTCGGCTTAATGAGGTATTGCACGCATTTATTTGCACAGCCCCTATTTTCGCTAGCCTTTCATTCAAACAAGTGAGAACCATATCTCATTAAGCCGGTTATGCATGTTTTACCGTAGGGACAGTGCAAATTGAATCAACTACCACGCTGTCACTAAGAGTGGTCTCCGAATCAACCGTAACATTGAGGGTGGGTTCAAGCTTAGAGCTAACACCACATAGAGCACTTACTAGATTCAACGGAGAAGAATTATGAACAAGTGACTTCGAAAGTTGCGACGTTATACTGACTGGCTGCTCACAACTCCGCTTTACGTTGTCATGAAACTTCAATGGACCCAATTTTGTCTTGTTAAAATGCTTGTAATAAAGCGTGCATATTCGCTATGAAATCTGTCAAATTAGTTTGGCTATATTTTGCTTGAACCCATTCTCTTTTCCTTTACGAGCTCAAGGTGCAAGTTTTTGGTGCTCAGTTCGTATCTGGTTTAAAATATTTTGACATTGAACACGAAATCTAAATTAATGTTGCTCGATTTATTTCGAAACAGTGCAAAATTGTGCCATGCAGTTCTGTGGATCTCTTTACCGATGTGAGCATCTGGAAACTACTCCTAGCGTTCACGGCGATGATATGTTGATCAGTGTGTTAAAACAGAATTATTTGAATTTGCGTATTAGTTAGTACCTCACAGCTGGTTAGTTGCTGTCTCAAGGTATGTTGCTCCATTATACAATCATTGCCCTTAATACTCACCAACATTCCCTGCCCCCAAGCGCCTTAGGCATAAATTAGACACTTATAAATATTAGGTGCGTCAGTAACACAGATATTAAGAAATCATCTCTGCAAAATGCAGCCGTATCCTTGTAAAATCCCCTGTAGGTAACAAAATTGATTCCACGCATTTTTGATATCTCTTCAACACAGGTGTTTTACTACTGGCAGCTAAAATTCCAAGTCAAATCACCAGATTGACCAATTGGGTTACTAAATGCAAACTGACTCGCATATAACAGCACACAAAGTATATCACGAATCATAAACGGGTGCCACGCTGGGGATTGCAGCAACTATTTTGTCACCCATGTCTCGAGTAAGAATTCGTCCCCTCGGTGTTGGCTCAATTTCTTGTTAATTGTGCAACTTTTTGCTATTACACACAAGCGCAGTGATTTTAGCAATAATCATGGCCTCCTATATATAACTCTTGAGGTGGAACCGTAAATTACTTCGCGTATTAATATACCGTGAATCCTGTTCGGTATGTATAAATCTTCTTGCACCGAAAACTTTTCCAAGTCAGCCACCACGGTTTATCATTATCGTTGTCGGTATACCTAACCCAGCTCAAATAAGCACAGTTAGTTTTTTAATTTCAGAAGGCAGTAATGTGGCATGCATTGTAGGAGCTGTGATCAAACGTTTTCCAGAATACTATAATCGCTTGTTCTAAGGTGCAGAACCACCTAAAGAAGTTAAAGTGTGAAAGTCGAAACACTTTATTGTTTACATTTTGCGTTACTTTACAGATCTAATAAACAGTGTTCGAGCATACAGACTTTGCAAAGTTTCAGCATCATCGGTTAGAAGTTATATAAATGCGATTCGTTTTAGCAAAAAACAAAGATTTGTCCCAAAGAAGCTGCATGGTATGCATCCGCTTCATCACCACGATTTCTCGATTATTCGCTACTATCATTCTCAGCCTAAAGTGTTCTCATTTTTGTCAGTCCACTACTAGTAAAGCGATAATAACGGAACATGCATTTTATTATAGGTGTACAAAGTCCAGGACTGTGGGGTTCTCAAGTTGTTGAAATGTCGTCGAAGCCATCAGCCGTAATGATTTACCGGTAAAATGAACAAATGGTACCTACGATAATGCGGTGAGAGCTGTATGGCTATCCTAGACGAAATGTGAGCACTTTTAACAGGGTGTACTACTTTTAAAATTATTTCCTAATTGCTGCTTATGTAAGCGAGGACTCCCGAAAATTTGACTTTGCACAGCCATTGTATTTAAAGAACAGTTGCTTTAAATACGGAACCTGCGAACAAATGACCACTGGAGATGGAAAATGCACAACCAGCGGTGTATTTTGAGATAGTTTAGATCAGTCTGGAAAAAGGCATGTCTAGTTTCATTCTTTCTTGTGCATTTTCAACACCAACCTGATCGCTCGAAATGAATGCCCTTTAATTTATCTCAAAACCATAGGTGAGGCTTGAGGTGCTTTGGCGCTCCTTCTATCATACTCTTCTTGTTGCAATTTACGCAGCGCTATAGCTAAGCTTTGACAAAATCTATTTCTCCTAATTTGATCGACATCCTAGTACCAAAACATATGCATAGATTAAAGGCAATGTTTTCCACTAGCGAAGACGTAGAAATCTTAGTCGTAAATTTCGGACATGTGGAGCATGAAGTGGTGAAGTCCAAACGGCTTCTAGTGGGTGCACAAGAAATCCCAAATGGTCGAATGAGCCAGACGCCACCCCATAATTGCGCTTTTTCAATTTGCTTTTGAAGTTGATTAAAACCGTTATTAACGTCAAGGATGTAAGCACCCGAAAAAGTCCTGATTTTACGGGAGGCAGTGGTGCCTAACTCCTCTTCTATCACCGAAGTTTTGTACCATATTTAAAATTAGTACTACCTGTAACAAGTGATTGACATTAGTTAAATTTGTGAAAGCCTTAAGGTCTCACACATCATATGCTCAAGTAGCTATGGCATTTAGCCATAGTTAAGCTCTGAATGACTGCTTTACATAGACTACGATTCGTGTGACTAAAAACCTGCGCTGTGAATGAAGGGGTGAGGTAGGGTGAGCTTTGTGGTGAGTTTAAAACACAAGTGCTGTCAAAGTGTCTTCTGTATTTTAGATAGGATAATGATGCATATTGGCCAGCTCAAAAAGTGTAAGAGGAAAAAGCCCTCTTTGATCACATCTATAACCGAGGCTTCCCCTTTTTGAAGCCATGTTCACGTTCATTAAAGTGTGATTACATTTGCCGAGCCAATGCTGTCAGTTAATTCCGTGGCTGAAGTGGAAAAAAGCACAACTGCAACTGCATGCATTATGCATGGAATAGCTGCACATTCCGAGACGGAATAAGGCAATTTCACTAGCACTCACTTTGACAGTACTCGTGCATCATACACAAAAGGTTGAGTAAAAAAACTGGCGTCTACAAAATTGACGACTGTAATGCTAAATAAATAAACCAGTGAGTTTTGTCAAAATTGTGTTGTTCCTGTAGACCAGCACTGCTTCAAATCACACCGTTAACCAAGCGTTTGTTGACTTTAAACAATAGGCAGTGCAATGGATCTGCATCTGAAATGATTGCTGCTTAATCGCAGTGATTGCGCGAATGCAAATTATCTGTACGATCTTTGTTTACGTCCACCAGTAAAGAACCTTGTGATCAACTGAATGTTTCATTCGTTTGAATGTCGATTATTATGCACTTATTGTAGAAACTACACACAATGTTCAGCACGCCTACGTCTCATGGTACCAATGGCGTTACAACAATTCGCGAGCCCCACAGCCCTGGACTTTGTTTAAATCTGGTGAATTGTATGTTTTGACACTATTACTTTTAAAATATTAGTAATAATAATAATAATAAATAAGTCAGCTTGAAATGCCAAAAGATAAGTGAGCGTAATTTACTAGGCTCGCTGCACCAGCTTACTGTATCAAGTTTTCTTTAAAGTTGGAAAATGAGGCATTGCTAGGGTGAAAGGTGCTGTGTTTGCATACTAATAGAATTTGAGAGATTTTGATGCAGCTAAAAGGCCATTATAGTGATTCGTCCTTTGGTGACTTGCATCCTATTGGTGAAACGCGTTCGGTGAACGCAAAATGTGATAGCGGGGGCGTTATCAAATTCCCTCTTGCAGACCGGGACCTCTAGATCCACGCATCCTAGCTTACATTTGCGCCAATCGCAAAATTTACATTACGTTTCTCCTCCAAATCAGGATACTCCTTCTAAAGATACAAGGGTCAAACGGGAGAAGATAAACGAGGGGTCTGCTACATTTGTAAAAGCGCCTTTCAAGCTCACCCTAGTAATGGACAGTTTAAGTTTTCGAATATTTGTTCAAATCACCCAATCAACCATCAACCTGACCCTAACTCCGCAGTTCTGAAGCCAGAGAATGCTCCCTGTCCGCCACGCTCTTTAGCAGAATCCATTGTCTTCTGTGGGCTTTATGCTGGATACCGACTTGAAGGAGCATTGCGAGCCTTATCTCAACCTTTTATTGAAATGAATAAGCAAACACCCTTTACGGACTTAACTAACCACCACAGGAAAGTGGTTGAGGATGACCTCGAGTATGCCAATAATCTTTGACTTTTAACACAGCGAGTCGTTTTGATAGCCATCCACTTCAGGCACCTACTTCAACCGCCCCATTGTTGCCAAAAAGGTCAGCCGCGTGAGGGTTAAATCGTGCAGGCGACCAATCAGTTTTGCAACCATAAAGCATTAAGAGCTGCTTGCGGACTCACTGTGTGACATTTCAATCTGACGACAGAATTTTGCTTCATCCAGTTATGCCTTGAAATCACACAACTTTTTCGGATATTCTTTACTTTTAATTGGATTAAAATCGCCTTCTAAAAGTCCAAGTAAACTTGAAAAGCACGCATGCTTTACCCTTTATGACTTTATTGCAGCTAACCCATTTATAAATGCTTAGTTTTTCCTTCCTAAGCCACAAAATTGTGGTCACTGGATTTGGCAAGATCCCAGTTGGCAGAAGATTACAAAGGGTAGTATTGAGAAGCCGTTTTTGCAGGAACTTATAGACAATAAAATCTTAAGCAGTGGTCCATTACCAAACCATGAATCGGTGAAGGTTCTAAACCAGCAGCTGAGCTAAAGAGCCAAAGCTGAATCCGGTACCTTCCTTGTTGTCGAAAGCTGCAGGAAATAAAGTCTGTAACAGGCGATTCCTGTAGCATGGTCAACAGAACAGTTGTTGAACCCCAACAACTTATCAAGCATTCTCATATTTGGTATATTGTAACCATTTCAGCCTAGCTATCACAACGACCAGGACCTCAGAACTTTTGATAAATCGAAAAAGACTGCCTATGAGCCCATACATTGCAATGTAAACGCCCACAGGGGTGAGCCAATCCACATATGCGCTAGACACCTTTTCACACCTTGTGAAGTACGTGACCGCGACTAATGCCACTTCAAAGGCTTATGCCTTTATGATACGATGGGCCATTTATGGAACGACGGCTGCTATTATTAATCTATTCTGTAGAGGCTGACAAGAGGAAGATTGACAGAAACCCCTTCATTGATTAACAGCTACCTCAGTCAGAGGTCTTGTAACATGATTAGTAGGTGAGGAAGGAATTCAGCAGAGGAGTCAAAATTGCTTACAAAACATCGCAAAAGAAGTAATGAAAATCAAGTCGAGCATGCTGCGATCCTATCATCATTCAAGAAGCTGATATTAAACAGGATAGGTAGTGCAACCCCAATCCAAGTTCAACTTGAACAGCAAATGGACAAAAGCCAGATAACGAAAGCATATGGGCATAAACTGTTAACGATTATGCCACCATCACCATTATACGCTCAAGCAGTGATTAGCAGGCTCTCCAGCTAGCAGAGTTCACTACCCTCCTCGCACCAGCAGCGAGAGACAGGACATTAGACTTAACTTCTCCATCATGGATGCATGGATAGCTGACAATTTGGAAAACATCGACGAGATACACAGCCTCCTTTCCAATGATCGAAATTGAGGAATTATACGTGCGTGCGCACCAGTGCTACTAATGCCATCAAAATCGCATTTTTGGTGCCAAACCAAACAGAATCAGCGTGTCAATGAACCCATGCGTCTACTTGTAGCACCGCAGGTTGCTTCCATTCTACTGCTGCTCCAATCCCATACCCAAATAATTAATCCATCACCATTTGCTAACACTAATGAACGCTTGCAATTGCATGAGATAATTTGATGTTCAGCCGCGTGCTGTCACTACTAAGTGGTAGGTGTGGAGGACAAGGAATTGGAGCAACACGTGGAAACGGCTTCGAGGAGAACAGACGACTTAACCTTAGAAGGGAGTAAACTGGATTTCAAAGACCGTTGGCACTTGCACTACTAATTGCACCCTGACTGTGGTCATCGAGGGCGTAAGATAACCCGTCAAATAACAGACGAGACACAGGCACCTGTCAGAGTATATCGCCACGTAATGAGCTCTTCTTCGGGTTGCTGTGCACACCTGATGGGCTGAAGGCGTAGTGCTTTGTCGCTTCAGCCTAGTCGGATGGCCACTTGCACTGCTCTCAATAGTGGTGGTCAAGTATATGACCCAAACTGAAATTCAACCCTCGTCATATTGTCTGTAGCAATAATACTGAAATCCAGACAATTATTTCCCACAAATCACCAAGAGTGTCAGACTCTTTAGCATTCATCTAGTTTTACAGAAAGCACACTTCTATTTCAGATAGGGA
>CM010313.2:7429840-7456150 GCA_001923025.3 Taenia multiceps | reverse complement strand
AATGCATAGCCGCTTCCACAGGGCAAATAAATTCCACGTTAAATGGACAAACGACAGCCTACTCCTACGGATTGCCATCCCTTGTACATAATCGGCTACCCCTTAGGGTCAGCAGTCTTAGAATGAGAGGCCGGCGCGCAACAATCCACTCTCCCACCCATCACTATGACATCAGATGGCTTAAACTCAAGCTCGCTATAATTACAAAGGAAGAATAGTGCGCGACATTTCGATATCTTTTCGGCTGCGCGTGGATTTTGATGAGCGGCGCGAGTAATTTGTAAAAATGGTTTTCCTTGCAGCACTACCCAGCACCACCCGCTTCATGATAACTGACCATGTTCATCGGCAATGTGACGAGACCTCCAGTCCATTTTGATGACATCTAGCCCAATTACAACGCCGGTAATACATTTTTCAGCCTTGTATTCTGCCATTTTCGGCTTCAATGTCACGAAACAGCGTTTGTGGAGATGGCGTCTGCCAAATTCATTGCAGGCCACCAAATGGAATAACAAACATGAGTAAAAGAGAAGGGAGGGCAAGAAAAAGCATCTTGAATTGTAGCCGCAGTCGACGATACACTAATTTGATTTAGGCGGACCAGAGGAATCTTTTGCAACACTTCTACTACAATACTGGTGCTCGACATATCATCATCGAACAAAATTGAGCTGTCGTTAGTTTGGAAAGCTGTATGGATAGACCGATGAATCGAAGAGAGCTCGGAGTTCACAAGAGAAAGGGTGTTTTTGGGAGAGTAAACAGCCCGGTTTGCTCAGCCATTAAAGGAGAATTATGAAATCATGTTCGCTAGCCGAAGTCTAATGTGGAAATAAGTGGCGTGTGCATTGGTGTCTTAGCACCGTGACTTGACTGTTAGGCCGTCAATTTACTGCAGGCACCTCGTGTCAGATGTTAGGGGTAGAAACCAACTTAAGGAAATCAAAAAAGAAACATGTGTTTGCAAGCCGAAAAACGGATGGTCTAGAAGGGAGGCCTTAAATTTGAGGGGGTAAAAGCGCTCGGGTAATGGGGAGAGTAATCCCTTCATGAATTGGGGGCAATGTGTGAAGGTACTACTTCGATGAGTTGCGGTAAGGCAGCGACGCAAAATTCATTTGAAGTGTCCCTGTACATTGTTATTACAAGGGTTTTAGTTCGGTTGAGTGATCCCCGTGTAGGTTTGACTAAAACGATTGCGTCAATAAAAGATGCCACAGCCACAATAAGCAGACCAAAAGTCTGGCCATGCTGCACTGAATCAGCGTAAGATTCAAGTATTAATAATAGCCATTGTCAAGTTCGCCTGGTCCTGCACAGAACAATCTCATCATCTGAAAAATACAGCAAATCAGCATCAAATTAAAACCAAGATGTTGAATACTGAACCGACTCTTCCTCTGCGTGACAGGTGTGCACTATTACGATCATTAATTTGGTTTGTTCGTGAAAACACAAGGAAAGAATTAGTCACGCTTTGCTTGCACGCCAAAGTCACTCTTTGCCAAACTTAGCAGCTTCTTATATTCGTGGCACCACATTGCGAAAGGGTCGTCTGATTTGCATTCCGTGGTTGAGACGCACTTTCTTCGTGCGATCAGCACGCCCACACCTGCATGAAGGATCGTTACCGCAAACCAAAACCTTCTTCGCTGCACAATTGCAAATAGTAGTCTGTCTGGTGCACCAGCGCACAATCATAGCCATACGACGCAAAAATGTATGAATTATAAAAGCTGACCACAGCTGCTAATTCGCTTTGTGTTCCTACTTTCCTGGATAATCAATGGGTACACTTATAATAGAACTGCATGTTTTCTTTGCTGGTCACCTATAATTTCATCTAAAGTATTCACATGCATTGCTACTGCCTGCAATAATCATGGTACCACTGAAAGCGTACATAAGTAACATTACGAAATTGAGATCGGCAGACTTTTAAACGCAGTGCAAACGGCAGTAAAACTATTAAACTTTTATCTTTTCAATTTGCTCATGTACTAGAGGGAAACAGAAATTGGGTTTAGTCGTAAATGTTGGCAATTGAGAGGCACAAATTGAGTATATCACATGCGTCTCTAGTTTAGAAGCAGAGCACTTTTGATGATCTCAAGGGGGGAATTTAATGTAGTTTTTACATCTTCAGGTGAACCAAGAAATGCATTGGCCTCAGCTACCACCGTTGATTTCAGCAGACCTAAAGAGCAAATTAGGGCAATTTCATTTTCACCTCAATGCAAGGAAAATGTGCGAGGGCTCCATAGTGTTGGCGACAATGAACGATATCGTCGAGAGAGATAATTACACTGCAAGCACTTTCGTTAGCGTACAAAGTAAAAGACTTGGGGATCATATTGCAAAGTGCGCAGTTTCGGCCATCATTTGCCAACTCATGATCATCAAGTGGAAGGCATTTGTCCAGCTCCTGCGGCTCTTATCCTCCTATCGCATGCAAAGGCAAACAAGCCTTTACATCACTCGCGTTAAGGTTCTTACGCAGCGTTTTCTAATTGACTCAGTCAGGTTCTCTATAAGTGGAACTATTAATGAGCCTTGAGTCCTATTTGCAAACAGTAAGACAAAACTGATAGAATAAGCCTTGAAAGGGTGATCATTATCACGTCCTTTCATACGCCGATGAATCTGAGGCCAAATTATCTTACATGCGTGCGTCTCATCAACAGCGCGAATGCTGATGAGTAAATGCAGCTCGATTCAACGCAAACGGCAAACCAACCACTCGGAGTCAAACCATTACTCTAAACCCTACACGCTGGTGCTTGTACTATGATGCCATGTACTACAGCTATTTCAATTAACCTCAAAATTGGAAGTGTTTTGATGCATTTTAATGCAGCGAGTAGGAATCTTAGTTGTGATTCGCTATTGTGAACGTGTGCAGGTAGAGCGTTGGAAATAGAACTTTTATTTTTCCTTGTTATAATTGGGGACATTCATGTGCATTCTTAAATGAAGCATCTATCGCTTCGACTGCTGCCTTTGATATCGCAGAAACGAAGATTAAGTGGAAAATCAACCCCAAAATAATAACAGTATTTCGTTTTATTTTTAGTACTGCGGACAACAAAAGAACACTCACCTAGTTTGCCTCCGAAGTTAGAGCAGAAAGGCGGGTTGGACTCGCTCTAGCACAATACTGAAGCAGACCGTGCAAAAGACTTACACTATTAATTGACGAAATCACTGGTTGCCTCTCTCGCATCCGAATTCTTTCTTAACCAAGTAGCATTAATATTTGGTTGGTAATGTTTGTTTTTGCTTTTGTTTGGGGATTACTTTTGCACCTACAATGTGCTGACAAGTTTTATTCCTATTTTTACACCATGCAGACATCTAAGCAAAGCAGTGATTAGGTCAACCACTTTTTTCTGCAAGTGATGTGTCCATGCTGACCCATACAATTCGGGAAGACATAGTTGCGGCAAACAGTAAAGTAAAAGAGCGCAGAATAGTCTGTATCAAGTTGGTATCCTTAAAAACCGTAGCGCAAAATGAAACCAGAATCTGCTAATGTGCTAAAAGCCTTATTCGGATGAAACTTACGTCGCTTATGATAGATTTCTAAGTGGAGAAAGTGCCCATAGCTCTATCAAAGGAAATCCAGGCAGTACATTTTTGGTCAATATCCTAACAAAGTGCATTATTATACTGTATATCATCGACAAGAGGAATGCGTGGGACTAAGCACGTTAACTGGTGGGTTTTAGCACAATTTTTCCACTTTAAGAACAAGACCGCATTAGTCATGATTAAATAATACGTAACTTAGAACTAAATTTCGCATTAGGAGCTAAAACTCCTCAAATATGTCTAACACAAAATTCTGATTGCATTTCGGATTGAAAAAAATAAACAGCGAAATCAGTTGGATAAGCAGAAGCAAATGAACCAGACATAAAATCCTAGGGTAATACTAGACGAGCATTAAAAAGACTGAAGCGCTTCGTAATTTGTGGGGAGCAGCTAAGGTAGTTTAAAAGAAATGGAAAGCTATAGACTGTGCAGGTGGTGAAAAAGGTAGAGAGCTAAATGGTGACTAGTGAGGTCGATGGCCGACGCTAGCGACAGCTTTGCATAGCTATCCATGGATTGTCGCCCATCGAGGTAGTTCGCATGTATACGAGACGGAAGCGAAAAGCTCGTGGTCACTGGCTCGTTTTGTTACAAACCAGCCATTCTTTTTTACTTTGGCAGGCTTTATTACTCTTTATTCTTCTACGCTAATCTCGATGCACCTGCGCCCCTTCGAATAGTCCCTATTCCACCACGTAAAATCTCGTTGCGTTGTATTTGACTGTGAATTCTTGCACGTATGCACTGCTGTATTGAATAAGGCAATGCTAAAGGAAGTGGAGGTGATGGTGGTGGTTGGTGGTGTTCACGGTGCTGTCAGCGACATCATCAGATGATGTATGAGCGCTAGCACGTTCTAGTGCATTGTGTGGAATGGAGCTGTTTAGTTTGCATTTGCAAATGCATCGTCAATGGCAAGGAGCGTTCGAAAGTGAGTTGAAAAATTGGTCAACATCAGTGTGTGTAAATGGAAAGCATTTTCCTTTCTTCTGCATTACTTTCCAATTTTATCATCTTTTTACCTAGTAATTTAAATACTTATCTACATTTTTACACCAATGTATCATTTTAAGGTCTATAGGCTGGTCTTTGTTAGCAAATTTATGGCTGCAATCGTTTTTAGTTATCGACATCCTGCAATGTGTGTTTGAAGATTTGAAGCCCTGCAGCAGACCAACTTCTGCATCTCAGTGAATATTTGTCTTATCACATTCGAAAGTGGCACTAGTGGAGCGATTAAAGTGCTTCTGGCAGACATGACATCGCGAAGCATGTAGTCGTCTAGTTATTTTGTTTGCAACGGCTGAGAAATCTGTCCACAGTTGCATTAATGCCACAACCATGTCCAAATGGCGAATGAGTGTTGTTCAGTCACCCCTCGATTGGAGTTCATTTGTATCTCCCTTTACATATTCTCGTATTTGCTCTCCGCAATCTCTCTCCCATTCATTTTACAGCTTCATTCCTCCCTTCATTTACTTTTATGCGCACTCCTCCATTCTAGTATGTATGCACGCCCAAAAACTCAACCTCATGGTATTTTAGTTTATGCTTTTAACACTTAGTTAATTTCGTAATTTTCTCATAAATTTTGGACTCTCTCCCTTCCTTTTATTTATATACCTTACTTTGAACTGCTTGGCACAGTTGTCCATGCACCTGTGAATGCAATCTACAAGACTGCAATTCACGCCACATCAACAGAGGAGCACCTATTAGGCTTTGATTTACATTGACCTCAATGTTCATTACTGCCTGCAATGCAAGTGAATCATCCTTCAGCAAAACCTATTTTTAAGCAGCAAATGGAATAATTCTCAAGAAAATAGTTTTGCTTGTACGTAAGCGGGAACGAATGTCACGTAGTAACATCATCAGGGCGCCTGAAATGACCTCAGTTAGCAAGTCCATGCGGGATTTTTAGGTTGTCAACCACACAGAGCAAAATTGAGAAACTTGTCAATGTTCACTCATTTTGCGGCTTACTTTGCAAAACTTGGTGCGATTGGCAGTGCATATTCAAATGCAAAATAAGAATCTTCAAATCATGTAGGCTTAATACCTTTACACTCTATTTGGCGTTGTCTTCACCACTTGGAACCCCAACATCTACTTTCATCACCAACGGCACTGCCTCCTTTTCAAGTATTGCCTTATTCACCAAAGTGATATATACATGCAATGCTTAGCAATCGAGCACAATGCAAGAGTATGTAATGATGCGGTGGGAACTGGCTGTGCAAAATGACACAATTGGGTGTGCAAGTGTAGCACGGGCGGAGGGAGAGTGGCAGGGAGAAGTAGAGCGAAAAGTGAACAGATGCAGTGAGCCAACGAGTCCGAGCGTTCCACTGCTCTCACCTTTGTGTATGCTAACCCAGGACGACGTAGCACAATCTCAGTGATGAGTAGATTTGCAAGCATTTGCGCGACATCGCCGCCTACAATCATCTCGCTTTTATTATTTATAATTCGACTCCCAATTTTTGTTACTAAGTACACATTCAACCAATTGTCTCTACTTTATTCCCTCCATGCTACTTGCCATTGCTTATTAATGTTTTGGTTTTATTATTGTACGTTAGGAGGCCAAAGCAAGCACTTCTTTCTTCAAATGCAAGCATGCTCCTTGATGTGTCCACTAGAGACCAAGATACGTTTAGAAATCATGAATTCCAAAGCAGAGTGCACCATTCAACATTGTGTGTTGAATTTATGCAGCTATATTGTTGGTCAACTTTCAGAAACCAGTAGACATTCATCGTAGCACATTTCTCTTCGACAGCAATAGGACACCTTTAGCAAATATAGCATCACAAAGTGGATAGACATTTGCTTTCCTTGCTTAAAGCCACTGAAGCATCTGCTCGCATAAGTTTTGGCCATGGTTAGCCACTTCTCCATTGGATCGTATTTGTACCACAGACGGAATTAGGGTGCATGAGCACTGCTGCCTTCTCTAATCTGTCACGTCGTCCCAGTGTCAGCACTGCTTACATCCTTGTCAGTGAGTTGAATGAAGAGTTACTAAACAGATAGGAAGAGCTTGTAGTTTAAGTCTGAGAAACAGAGATCGGGGCAACGCTACCTCGAAGGGCGATCCATAAAAGAGACACACAAACCCCAAAAAAGGTCACTGGCTGTTCCACAAATTCGTCAGCCTTCTTAAAATTTGTCAACCCCGATTCTGTTTCTTTACTTCATAGGTCAAGTCATCATCAAGGAGGCATAAGATTGAGTGCAGGAAAACCAATACTTAGGCAGAAGCTTGCAAAAGCCATTGCACTTTAGGATTAGAGCTAACCAAATTTGTAGAGCATGTGCACTTGCCCATCTGAGGCAAGTTTTGCTTGAATCTGGAAAGAGACCTTCGTAGCACATGAAACGGAATCATTTGCCTTTGCTCAAAAGATTTCGGAAAACTAAGAAGAAATGACTCCTGGGTAGCATCCCCGATGCAAATTCTGATGTGTTTAAGCAAGCCATAAACTGCTTTACTTGTCATTAACCTTTGTTATGTTTCTCGTTAATTTTTACTCCAATTCATGTGGCTGCTGAAGGTCTTGCCTGCTAATCATAATTAAATCGCTAGTACCTTCGTGTTTATCTTTTCGAATAAGACGCGCGTAAGCTAGAGTAGGAAAAATTAATTGTGTTTCC
Organism: Taenia multiceps; assembly: GCA_001923025.3. Classification (NCBI taxonomy): domain Eukaryota; kingdom Metazoa; phylum Platyhelminthes; class Cestoda; order Cyclophyllidea; family Taeniidae; genus Taenia; species Taenia multiceps. The sequence goes on along the minus strand of CM010313.2, from coordinate 7,448,893 downwards.
AGTTGTTTTGCTAATAAAGTGAAAAATATTATTAGCTTAGGCCTTGTAACCCATTTTAGCCTTCGTTGATTTGACGTACGATTGCGTCAGGTTTGTAGCGAATGTCAAGTCCCTTAGCACCGGATGCATTGAACGCTTACTGAACTCAATAAAAGTGATAAATGAAGAAATCCTGTGAATGCAGAGTGAATACGCTTAGTAGCTTCATTCCCAAGCGTGTGTGAATAGATTTTCTAGTGGAAAGCCGACCATAAATTATCAACATTTGCTTCAGCGGACCCCAAACTTGTGTGCTATTAGCAGGCTACATTCAATTCCATTTGTGGTCTGCGCACTGTCCTTTGTTAGAGCTACTCTAGCCTAAACAGATGTTCCACTTGCGTCCCAATCCTTCTACCTGGTAATTAATTGCAGTGCTGCAAGACAAAGAGCTTCGTGTTAATGTGCAGCATACAAAATTGCCCGCCAAGGTTGTGTCTGAACTCACATGAATGAGCTCTGCATTCTTTTAAACTCGCCTGACATCGTCACGCGATTAAATGAATGCAAGTAGTATGGTTTTGTGTTTGCACGCGATCAGTAATCGGCTTAGTTCTAGCATGCTGCAGGACGCATTTAGCGCTTGCTGTCTGGTCTCCATTGTCATATGTTTCTTGTTGTGTTCGCAAACAAATTTATTCTACAATATCATTTACATAGTGCTATTCTGTGTCGATTTCTCTGAGTCAATGCAGAAGTCGACGCTCTACTCTCAATTTGCAAAGATGGTTTGCATCAAGGTGATGCGAAAGGAAAGCGAAAAGGCGGGTGAATATGCCCAAGTTTGTGCACAGTGAGAGCTGGCGCGCACATGGATGAGATGGGTGGAGCAGAGTCGTCGTGGTTAGCTATTGTCTCGTAACGTTTAAATGCAAACAATCTTTTAGGTCCATTGGATTTGCTGATTTCTTTTAAGTAAAATCTTACTGAAATCATTTACAAGCGGAGTTTGCTCATGTGTGCGCATGCACCAATTTATTTAAAGGCGCTTGTGGAATTACATGAGATGTCGCAAAACATTGCGTCCCAATCCTTCTGCTTGGTAATTAATTGCAGTGCTGCCCTATGGCGACTCAAGCTACACGCAAGCAAGTTTACCCAAGTGATGCTACGTCTCATATATCAAGTTTGGTATGCAAGTATGGAGTCTTAGACTCAGTTCCGTGCCTGGCAGCGTAACTTTAAAGCAAACATACCCACTCAGAGTGTTTCCCTGTTTTCACCTGGTGAACTGTGTACTGCTACACATATCACGCCAAATAAGCATGGTCAGTGTGAAAAGTCGTCAGGTGGCATGTAGCACATCATCGGAGCTAGACTGGAGAAGAAGGCGCAGTAATAACACTGTGCCGCTTATTATTTTAGCCTATTGAGTCCGTTTCACTGTAGTGTTATAGCCAAACACAAAGGTTTCTGATTGATCTCATGTCCTCCTCGACAGAAGTGGTAGACAGATTCGAGGAGTAATGGGGCATCAGTGGAGGAATTTGGCTACAATTGCGGCAACTCGATGCAAATTTAACCTAGGTATCCTGTCTTTAGAGTTTGTCGAGGCTAAGGCACCACTTACGATGTGAGCCTATTTACCATACACACCATCAAACTATCATTCACTTGAAGGTTAATGTCTGATGCTTGACATTCATGTCACCAATAAGAGTAGACGAACTCAGAGCGAACGGGAGGCTAATTTACGATATAGAGACTCCTGTTACGAATTGCAGCGAGTCTTTCATGCCACTTGGAGCACTACGCTTACGTGAGCCGGAGGCTTCTTACTTTGTTCTCCTCAACTCAACTAATGCATTAGTCTCAGTTGAATGAACTAGGCGTGCCAATGTACGGTGATCTATATCTCAAGTTAATTTTAAATAGTCAAGCACTCTATCGGTCACTTTAGAACCCATATTTTAGCAAGGTAAACAGATTTTGAACTTAAAAAAATTTAGGATGAGCATGGATTGCTGCTTGAGACCTTGGATACTAACTAAATGCAGGTCTGTGTTCATGGATTGGTGAGAGAAGTTTATGAATTCGAGACACAAATTAGCTGACAGACGATCAATACACACGACTACTATTAAGCTGAAACTTACGTTCAAAACAATCACCTATCTATTCATCCACGCACCCACGCAGGCACGCACGTACATGCGAACCCACGCACACGCACAAGGTCAGCACAGGGACGGGTGATAGGGTCATCAATCTTGAACGCAATTGCATCATTGAAAACTGAATATGTTTGATTGCGGTGTTGCGGTCGATTTTATTTACACGATTTATACATTGACGCATGCTTTGTCGGCTTAATGAGGTATTGCACGCATTTATTTGCACAGCCCCTATTTTCGCTAGCCTTTCATTCAAACAAGTGAGAACCATATCTCATTAAGCCGGTTATGCATGTTTTACCGTAGGGACAGTGCAAATTGAATCAACTACCACGCTGTCACTAAGAGTGGTCTCCGAATCAACCGTAACATTGAGGGTGGGTTCAAGCTTAGAGCTAACACCACATAGAGCACTTACTAGATTCAACGGAGAAGAATTATGAACAAGTGACTTCGAAAGTTGCGACGTTATACTGACTGGCTGCTCACAACTCCGCTTTACGTTGTCATGAAACTTCAATGGACCCAATTTTGTCTTGTTAAAATGCTTGTAATAAAGCGTGCATATTCGCTATGAAATCTGTCAAATTAGTTTGGCTATATTTTGCTTGAACCCATTCTCTTTTCCTTTACGAGCTCAAGGTGCAAGTTTTTGGTGCTCAGTTCGTATCTGGTTTAAAATATTTTGACATTGAACACGAAATCTAAATTAATGTTGCTCGATTTATTTCGAAACAGTGCAAAATTGTGCCATGCAGTTCTGTGGATCTCTTTACCGATGTGAGCATCTGGAAACTACTCCTAGCGTTCACGGCGATGATATGTTGATCAGTGTGTTAAAACAGAATTATTTGAATTTGCGTATTAGTTAGTACCTCACAGCTGGTTAGTTGCTGTCTCAAGGTATGTTGCTCCATTATACAATCATTGCCCTTAATACTCACCAACATTCCCTGCCCCCAAGCGCCTTAGGCATAAATTAGACACTTATAAATATTAGGTGCGTCAGTAACACAGATATTAAGAAATCATCTCTGCAAAATGCAGCCGTATCCTTGTAAAATCCCCTGTAGGTAACAAAATTGATTCCACGCATTTTTGATATCTCTTCAACACAGGTGTTTTACTACTGGCAGCTAAAATTCCAAGTCAAATCACCAGATTGACCAATTGGGTTACTAAATGCAAACTGACTCGCATATAACAGCACACAAAGTATATCACGAATCATAAACGGGTGCCACGCTGGGGATTGCAGCAACTATTTTGTCACCCATGTCTCGAGTAAGAATTCGTCCCCTCGGTGTTGGCTCAATTTCTTGTTAATTGTGCAACTTTTTGCTATTACACACAAGCGCAGTGATTTTAGCAATAATCATGGCCTCCTATATATAACTCTTGAGGTGGAACCGTAAATTACTTCGCGTATTAATATACCGTGAATCCTGTTCGGTATGTATAAATCTTCTTGCACCGAAAACTTTTCCAAGTCAGCCACCACGGTTTATCATTATCGTTGTCGGTATACCTAACCCAGCTCAAATAAGCACAGTTAGTTTTTTAATTTCAGAAGGCAGTAATGTGGCATGCATTGTAGGAGCTGTGATCAAACGTTTTCCAGAATACTATAATCGCTTGTTCTAAGGTGCAGAACCACCTAAAGAAGTTAAAGTGTGAAAGTCGAAACACTTTATTGTTTACATTTTGCGTTACTTTACAGATCTAATAAACAGTGTTCGAGCATACAGACTTTGCAAAGTTTCAGCATCATCGGTTAGAAGTTATATAAATGCGATTCGTTTTAGCAAAAAACAAAGATTTGTCCCAAAGAAGCTGCATGGTATGCATCCGCTTCATCACCACGATTTCTCGATTATTCGCTACTATCATTCTCAGCCTAAAGTGTTCTCATTTTTGTCAGTCCACTACTAGTAAAGCGATAATAACGGAACATGCATTTTATTATAGGTGTACAAAGTCCAGGACTGTGGGGTTCTCAAGTTGTTGAAATGTCGTCGAAGCCATCAGCCGTAATGATTTACCGGTAAAATGAACAAATGGTACCTACGATAATGCGGTGAGAGCTGTATGGCTATCCTAGACGAAATGTGAGCACTTTTAACAGGGTGTACTACTTTTAAAATTATTTCCTAATTGCTGCTTATGTAAGCGAGGACTCCCGAAAATTTGACTTTGCACAGCCATTGTATTTAAAGAACAGTTGCTTTAAATACGGAACCTGCGAACAAATGACCACTGGAGATGGAAAATGCACAACCAGCGGTGTATTTTGAGATAGTTTAGATCAGTCTGGAAAAAGGCATGTCTAGTTTCATTCTTTCTTGTGCATTTTCAACACCAACCTGATCGCTCGAAATGAATGCCCTTTAATTTATCTCAAAACCATAGGTGAGGCTTGAGGTGCTTTGGCGCTCCTTCTATCATACTCTTCTTGTTGCAATTTACGCAGCGCTATAGCTAAGCTTTGACAAAATCTATTTCTCCTAATTTGATCGACATCCTAGTACCAAAACATATGCATAGATTAAAGGCAATGTTTTCCACTAGCGAAGACGTAGAAATCTTAGTCGTAAATTTCGGACATGTGGAGCATGAAGTGGTGAAGTCCAAACGGCTTCTAGTGGGTGCACAAGAAATCCCAAATGGTCGAATGAGCCAGACGCCACCCCATAATTGCGCTTTTTCAATTTGCTTTTGAAGTTGATTAAAACCGTTATTAACGTCAAGGATGTAAGCACCCGAAAAAGTCCTGATTTTACGGGAGGCAGTGGTGCCTAACTCCTCTTCTATCACCGAAGTTTTGTACCATATTTAAAATTAGTACTACCTGTAACAAGTGATTGACATTAGTTAAATTTGTGAAAGCCTTAAGGTCTCACACATCATATGCTCAAGTAGCTATGGCATTTAGCCATAGTTAAGCTCTGAATGACTGCTTTACATAGACTACGATTCGTGTGACTAAAAACCTGCGCTGTGAATGAAGGGGTGAGGTAGGGTGAGCTTTGTGGTGAGTTTAAAACACAAGTGCTGTCAAAGTGTCTTCTGTATTTTAGATAGGATAATGATGCATATTGGCCAGCTCAAAAAGTGTAAGAGGAAAAAGCCCTCTTTGATCACATCTATAACCGAGGCTTCCCCTTTTTGAAGCCATGTTCACGTTCATTAAAGTGTGATTACATTTGCCGAGCCAATGCTGTCAGTTAATTCCGTGGCTGAAGTGGAAAAAAGCACAACTGCAACTGCATGCATTATGCATGGAATAGCTGCACATTCCGAGACGGAATAAGGCAATTTCACTAGCACTCACTTTGACAGTACTCGTGCATCATACACAAAAGGTTGAGTAAAAAAACTGGCGTCTACAAAATTGACGACTGTAATGCTAAATAAATAAACCAGTGAGTTTTGTCAAAATTGTGTTGTTCCTGTAGACCAGCACTGCTTCAAATCACACCGTTAACCAAGCGTTTGTTGACTTTAAACAATAGGCAGTGCAATGGATCTGCATCTGAAATGATTGCTGCTTAATCGCAGTGATTGCGCGAATGCAAATTATCTGTACGATCTTTGTTTACGTCCACCAGTAAAGAACCTTGTGATCAACTGAATGTTTCATTCGTTTGAATGTCGATTATTATGCACTTATTGTAGAAACTACACACAATGTTCAGCACGCCTACGTCTCATGGTACCAATGGCGTTACAACAATTCGCGAGCCCCACAGCCCTGGACTTTGTTTAACTCTGGTGAATTGTATGTTTTGACACTATTACTTTTAAAATATTAGTAATAATAATAATAATAAATAAGTCAGCTTGAAATGCCAAAAGATAAGTGAGCGTAATTTACTAGGCTCGCTGCACCAGCTTACTGTATCAAGTTTTCTTTAAAGTTGGAAAATGAGGCATTGCTAGGGTGAAAGGTGCTGTGTTTGCATACTAATAGAATTTGAGAGATTTTGATGCAGCTAAAAGGCCATTATAGTGATTCGTCCTTTGGTGACTTGCATCCTATTGGTGAAACGCGTTCGGTGAACGCAAAATGTGATAGCGGGGGCGTTATCAAATTCCCTCTTGCAGACCGGGACCTCTAGACCCACGCATCCTAGCTTACATTTGCGCCAATCGCAAAATTTACATTACGTTTCTCCTCCAAATCAGGATACTCCTTCTAAAGATACAAGGGTCAAACGGGAGAAGATAAACGAGGGGTCTGCTACATTTGTAAAAGCGCCTTTCAAGCTCACCCCTAGTAATGGACAGTTTAAGTTTTCGAATATTTGTTCAAATCACCCAATCAACCATCAACCTGACCCTAACTCCGCAGTTCTGAAGCCAGAGAATGCTCCCTGTCCGCCACGCTCTTTAGCAGAATCCATTGTCTTCTGTGGGCTTTATGCTGGATACCGACTTGAAGGAGCATTGCGAGCCTTATCTCAACCTTTTATTGAAATGAATAAGCAAACACCCTTTACGGACTTAACTAACCACCACAGGAAAGTGGTTGAGGATGACCTCGAGTATGCCAATAATCTTTGACTTTTAACACAGCGAGTCGTTTTGATAGCCATCCACTTCAGGCACCTACTTCAACCGCCCCATTGTTGCCAAAAAGGTCAGCCGCGTGAGGGTTAAATCGTGCAGGCGACCAATCAGTTTTGCAACCATAAAGCATTAAGAGCTGCTTGCGGACTCACTGTGTGACATTTCAATCTGACGACAGAATTTTGCTTCATCCAGTTATGCCTTGAAATCACACAACTTTTTCGGATATTCTTTACTTTTAATTGGATTAAAATCGCCTTCTAAAAGTCCAAGTAAACTTGAAAAGCACGCATGCTTTACCCTTTATGACTTTATTGCAGCTAACCCATTTATAAATGCTTAGTTTTTTCCTTCCTAAGCCACAAAATTGTGGTCACTGGATTTGGCAAGATCCCAGTTGGCAGAAGATTACAAGGCGGTAGTATTGAGAAGCCGTTTTTGCAGGAACTTATAGACAATAAAATCTTAAGCAGTGGTCCATTACCAAACCATGAATCGGTGAAGGTTCTAAACCAGCAGCTGAGCTAAAGAGCCAAAGCTGAATCCGGTACCTTCCTTGTTGTCGAAAGCTGCAGGAAATAAAGTCTGTAACAGGCGATTCCTGTAGCATGGTCAACAGAACAGTTGTTGAACCCAACAACTTATCAAGCATTCTCATATTTGGTATATTGTAACCATTTCAGCCTAGCTATCACAACGACCAGGACCTCAGAACTTTTGATAAATCGAAAAAGACTGCCTATGAGCCCATACATTGCAATGTAAACGCCCACAGGGGTGAGCCAATCCACATATGCGCTAGACACCTTTTCACACCTTGTGAAGTACGTGACCGCGACTAATGCCACTTCAAAGGCTTATGCCTTTATGATACGATGGGCCATTTATGGAACGACGGCTGCTATTATTAATCTATTCTGTAGAGGCTGACAAGAGGAAGATTGACAGAAACCCCTTCATTGATTAACAGCTACCTCAGTCAGAGGTCTTGTAACATGATTAGTAGGTGAGGAAGGAATTCAGCAGAGGAGGTCAAAATTGCTTACAAAACATCGCAAAAGAAGTAATGAAAATCAAGTCGAGCATGCTGCGATCCTATCATCATTCAAGAAGCTGATATTAAACAGGATAGGTAGTGCAACCCCAATCCAAGTTCAACTTGAACAGCAAATGGACAAAAGCCAGATAACGAAAGCATATGGGCATAAACTGTTAACGATTATGCCACCATCACCATTATACGCTCAAGCAGTGATTAGCAGGCTCTCCAGCTAGCAGAGTTCACTACCCTCCTCGCACCAGCAGCGAGAGACAGGACATTAGACTTAACTTCTCCATCATGGATGCATGGATAGCTGACAATTTGGAGAACATCGACGAGATACACAGCCTCCTTTCCAATGATCGAAATTGAGGAATTATACGTGCGTGCGCACCAGTGCTACTAATGCCATCAAAATCGCATTTTTGGTGCCAAACCAAACAGAATCAGCGTGTCAATGAACCCATGCGTCTATTTGTAGCACCGCAGGTTGCTTCCATTCTACTGCTGCTCCAATCCCATACCCAAATAATTAATCCATCACCATTTGCTAACACTAATGAACGCTTGCAATTGCATGAGATAATTTAATGTTCAGCCGCGTGCTGTCACTACTAAGTGGTAGGGTGTGGAGGACAAGGAATTGGAGCAACACGTGGAAACGGCTTCGAGGAGAACAGACGACTTAACCTTAGAAGGGAGTAAACTGGATTTCAAAGACACCGTTGGCACTTGCACTACTAATTGCACCCTGACTGTGGTCATCGAGGGCGTAAGATAACCCGTCAAATAACAGACGAGACACAGGCACCTGTCAGAGTATATCGCCACGTAATGAGCTCTTCTTCGGGGTTGCTGTGCACACCTGATGGGCTGAAGGCGTAGTATGCTTTGTCGCTTCAGCCTAGTCGGATGGCCACTTGCACTGCTCTCAATAGTGGTGGTCAAGTATATGACCCAAACTGAAATTCAACCCTCGTCATATTGTCTGTAGCAATAATACTGAAATCCAGACAATTATGTGGCAGTTCTCAATGCGCAAAGTGGGCAAATAGCCTGCAAATTCACCTGTCGGTGGGCCGGGCAAAGATACGGATTTAGATTCCCCTAGGAGTGAGAGCATCTCCAAGTACGTAGTAACTCGATGCTGTTGTTCATCTCCCCTACCATGGAATGCACTGTGCATGAATTAGTCGAGCAGGTACCCGACTGGTTGCATGTAAAGGGAAGATGAATCAGGTTGCGGATCTGGCAACACCAAGACATTTTGTTGCATTCCAATTCGTCAATCGAGCGCAAAAATTGATTTATTTGATATGGTTGCATCCTACGGGGTTTCAGCGTACAGTTCTCATGCAGCTTCTCATTCGGCAGATGGTGTACGGTCTATGCATCGCGGTTAACACTACCAATCTGTTGCTTTGCATTGCCATTTTGGGACTCGCCAAATGCTATAAAGGTGTACCACCACCCACGTTTGCTTTCATCCACTTGACTGCCTGTCTTTGAGCATGTCTGCCGATCTCTCCGATGGCTTGGTTGTTACACTCGCCTCTCCCTCCAGCCGCTTAAATGCTGTCTCACACCACCAATCCATCGCACCGTCATCCACATCACACTCGGAAGTGACAAGACGTCGTTAAGTAACAAACAATGTAACAACAAAACATCCTCTTCACTCGCATACGTAGACGCTTGCGCCACTAGAATGAAAGAAAAATGTCATTAGCTAGATGCTGCTGTCTGGCTTTACGCCGTTCATTTGAATATATGTGTGCAACCCACCAAAGATCGCCATTTTGACGGTGCTGGTTGCTCCGTCAACGTCGAGCCCTCTCTATCATTGCGTTGCTCCTCCATACCGACGGAGGGTGACGTTGAACTGCCCTCCGCGCTTTGCCAAACATCAGTAATGGGGAAAACGTAAAGCCAAATTAAAACTTCCCAGTTTCGCCATTTGTATGGCGACGCCCCCACCGTAATAATTGCCTACACATCCTCTTCACCTTCACCGCCTCCCTATCCTGATCCCACTCTTCTGCTTTCTTTACCTGCTTTGTGTTTCACAACTTCCAATTTTGCGTCCGCTGTTGCCGTTCAAGCAAAAATGAACAAACAGATCGTTGTAGAACTTGGCAATAACGAGACAGAGGTAGAGGTCGATAATTTACTTTATCATGGGGACCCACATTGAGGGGGTGATGGTGCAGTTGATGGTAGTGGCAGAGCATCCAAGATCGGCGTTCTTAGCAAGGGCATCAAAATCGTCCTCTACGTCCATGTCATTGGTGACAGCAACCGCAAAAGTGGCTGACATGAGTTCAAGCATGAGAGTGACGAGTAATCTTTGCAAGGAGAGTAGATTGGAGGCACCGATGAGGGGGGAAACGCGTCTTCCCTGCGTAAGTAGCCAAGCAGTCAAAAAGTGAATCTTACCAAATTATAATTGTCCACTGCGGCCTGACAATACGCCTAATCCACTGGCCTCGGCGGTGAGTGCGAATCCACTGTTGATAAGCGAATAGGTAGTAGATGAGGGCAAATATCAGCTGCATCTCCAGTGCAGTCAGAGCTTTCACTATGACACTCACAGTCATGAGGCGTAGAACGTTCAGCAAGATAGTCACAGCTCATATTACAATTCCAGCTTGGTGCATCGATTGACTGCCCAATTGATTGCCTCCTCGCTTGCTGGCTTGCTTCATTGGATGACTTTGAGCAATTCAATAGGACTGGATTTGAAAACCACATGTTCTTGCAGACGCTAGCGTACAAAGAGGTGTCGAAACAGAGTAGACACTTACCATTAAAGCCAGCCTAGCGACTGAATGCCTTCATCATGATTGTGGGATGTAGCAGCATTATTTAGCTACTCTCTCAACTGCATTCTACTCGAAGGTGATAGGGAGTAGCCCTCATGTCAATAGTAAAAGCACTTTCGCAATTTAGATCGTCCTTTGGATAAGGTAGAGCAGCAGTTAGGCACTACACATTTGCCACAGTTTCCAGCTGCTAATCCATTACGTTTTCCAAATTACCCCTCAGCAGTACGCAATCATTCCGCTGCATACCACTTTAGCCTCACCACACTGTGGTGAGTACAAACCCACGACCATTCACTCCTCCCTGTTAACGTTGAATACCAGTTCTACGATGAGGGACTCATCACCCCTTCCTGATGCTGCGTCTGTGTTACCATCTATTCTGTCACATCTTTTCTTACTCCACCGATTACTTAGCACTCGGACAATGAAGAGTAGCTGGTTGTTGATTACCAGAAGAAGCAGGCGAAAAAGGAGTGTGAGGTGTCAACAGTGGCAACGCTAACATGGCTGCACTCATACACAGGCACCTGATAAGCGTACCATAAACGAAATACTTGGCTGCAAAACAGTAAAACGTTTGCAGGTCCCACATGCAAAGATTCAAGCTACTGTGCGTATTTCTTACCATCTCCATCATTGTAGGTACACATAGAGCCCATATTGTATCCATCTTCTGTATGCCATGTGCATTAAGCTTTGAGTACATCGAGATGGGTGGACAATTTTGCACCTTACTCTTCTCTCGGCTGACTCACATTAATTTACCTCAAGGTGTGCAGAAGACGAGAAGCTGTTATTAAAGGGCCATTAATAATGAGGCGTGCGATATTGGGAATTTTTAAAAAAACCAATCTGGTTAAGTGGCTGCTTTAAAAAGGCTGCAAATTTTCCTAGTTCCGGCTTTGAGAATGTGGGGAAGCATTTCAATCTTTCCTCTGCCAGTATGCCTTGTAAAAACTGATAAAAGCAAACACGTGATTAGAAGAGCTGGTGGGGAGACTAGAGCCCTCACTAGCAACGCAGCCCCAGCCTAATCTGTAGGGAATGCGAGGCTACGATGAAGTAGAGATGAATAGTTGATGCAACATGGAGGCGTCAAATGAAAGCAACTGGGCAGATGAGAACAATTAACAATGAGGTACAGATGAGTAGACTTGAACTTCAAACTAAGGATAATAATAAAAACTCAATCAAACTCAAATTAAACGCCATAGAGAAATCCACATCTGTATGCAAATAACAATGAGCAAACACGTCGCTGAACTCAGCACATAGGCTAGCCTACCATCCGTTATTAAATTCTTCACTGAGTGCCAAACGGATACAGTGCTTAATTTATTCTCAGTTATAGACGGCGTAACCCAATGGACGTCAAGAGCGTCTTAGATCGCCCACGCCAATTTATTAATCACCGATTATTTTTTGACAACTAACTAAGCCGACTTTCACCCTGTGCTAGGGACTTATTGCAACAAAGAAGATATGTGCCTTCAGCAAACAATCCCAGCGTTTTCTTGTGTGTATTTGACTGTCTCGCAGCTAACCTCACATCAAAGTGAAAACTTAAGCCGAACAGCACAGCAACCAGTTCTCAGGAACAAGCATCATTTTAATGCATTAGCTTAACGTTGACAGTAGCTGTTGCTCTTTTAAAATAATCATCCTTTTGCCTTCGTTACCCCAAAAAAGAACAAGATTTTAAAGATTTCGGAAAAATTAAGTGCTAACGTCAACTCCACTAGAATCAAACGAAGAAATAAGAAAGCGGAAAAAGATGTGCCACGGGATAGATAAGTCATCTAATATTTTTTGGGGAGATTGGATGGCACTATCCTAACGTGTTATGTCAGATAGCTTTTGTTCAGCTCAAGCAAACCTCACCATTCAAAGTGCGCCTGAGAAAACGGTTCACATACCACGCTACAGAAAAAAGGTTATTATCTTACGCAACATGGCCTCACCCGCTCCATTTTCAACAGGTTTACCGAAACCTACAATATCTATTATCCAATTGCCACCAAAGACTTATTTTACTAAGTGGTCTGCTTGCGGCACTGAAATTCGGCTAGTTGTAACCAACCGACTACGAATAAACGGCACGCAATCGACATCAAATCCATTTGCCAAAATCAGGATAACAAATGCAGTCAGCGTTGATAGTGGAGGTAAATACCTATTGTAGTCGCTACCCAGCGACATAATCAACTGAGCATCAGCTGAACTCACAAAAGAGAAGAGACTAGGAGGAACCCATTGTTTGGCACCTTAAGTTCCGCCGAGGCAGCAACCTTTTGATTGCCCGTCTCGCACATGTACTCGCTGGCCCAACACTGAAGCCCGCAGCCTCAAGGAAAGGATTACACGCTGTCAAAATGGACAATGAAAGGGCACAAACTCCTTCAACTCATCGGTGATTGCACTGTGCAGAGCAAACGTTCACTTCACGCTTCGTAACTGAGAAACAAGAAGAGAAAAGCCTTCATGGAAGCGAAGAAATTGCCCTCATGCAGAAAAGCTCCTAGCTGTCTTTTAAGATTGACCAACTGCTATTGGAGAGATGAGATTTGCTCAAAGTTAAATGGGACTCAGGCACAAAAGTCTAGATGAGATAAGGGGGAGGAAAATAGCGCAAAATTGCGCTTTCGTAATTTAAGGCCCAAATCACAGCGCACCCCTTCTAACTCCTACGCTGAGACGAGTACCATCATCATTTATTATCCCATTCGGTGAAAAAATTGTATGGTGCACATCCAAACCTTCCTAACATCCTCAAAAGTTCGAACTTCTACACCACTTTATTAAAGCCAGCACACGATTGCTTTTTCTCATGTTCCTTAAAGCCAGCAAAAATTTTCTCGACTAGACCCAAGTGCTGTCTTCACAGAAATGTTTGAGCTCGCACTGTTTTTATTCTTCAAATCCAGGTCTCAAGGATGAGTTCTTCACCTATTTCACATTCTCACACCGGTAGTTGCAAAATGGGACTGCTCCATAATCTTCGCCTGACGTAATCTTGAAAGTGTGAAGAGTCCGTTTTGTGGTTTTTTTAATGCTTAAATATCCACGTCGAAGACAGCAAATCGAGTTTTCAGTCAAAAGACCCTGTGCACGGAAAACTGGCCACGAACATATTCACTTCCCTCTGTGAACGTTATTTTGAGAGAAGTTATGGTTCCAATTTATCAGCTCCTTCACAAACTGTGAATTTCTCATATTTCCTAAAATGAAAGATCGCAGGGTGTCTCCCTCCGTCTTCCTCGTGACGAACGAAAGCAAAAGTGGCGGTAGGAGGGCAGGACATTAAGAGTGTTATAGGTAGAAGTGGAGGACCTCTCACTGTCGGTCAATTGTCCAGAGTGGCCGTACTGCGTGACCAGGAACTGTGGGTGCGACGTGTATACTAGTAGACCTCACAAGCGTCAACTCAAATATTTGTCTAATTAAACATTTTTTCTTTTGGACATTCACGTAAGTTGAACTTTAGTGCAAAGTAGTCGTTCTTCTTTAAGAGCGATGATTGGTGATGGAAAACAGAGGACTAACTTGTGTAGAAGAGATGAGCAGGGACTTTGGGAATTAATGAAGCATGGCGGAATCGTCCTGAATGCTAGTGACGAAAACTACCATTGGGAGGAGTTTTAGAGGATTCTTTAGGTTAAGCAAACTGTCAGCACTGCTGTGTGCAACAGATATGTTTCAGAACTGCTGACCACAGCTGCAGTTAGATTGGTTGTCAAAGCTCCCAGTCAGTACTACTTTAAGAGACAGGTAGCATGTTGATGTAACTGATAAGACAAGTGATGGACGTTTATAATTAATGTCTTGGTGATAAATTAGGAACCGGTGCGAAGAACGGAAGAAGATGGGTGGGAGTGGATTACGTCGTTTAAAGTAGATTTGCTTTGATGGAGGTGCCTGACCTGATAGAGATTCTCAACGCTGTGACCACGATTAAGTCCTGTGGAGTTCGCTGACATTACCTCACCCTTCATTGACCTGCGTTGAAGCATTATGGTAAGGCAGTGCTCTTGTTGGGATGAGTTGACTACAACACACATGTGGATTTAATGCATTGATCATGGTGAAGCAGTCGTTAAAATCGCATTGCAATCAATCCAAAATTTTGGGTGGGAAGAGAGTGGTTTTAATTCCCCACACCAGCTGTTGGCGCATCCTTTGTTAGTCGACAGACCACCACTTACCATGGCGCCGATTTTAATGTTGGCTATAATGAGGTATCAGGGACGGTTGTGTTGATCGTGGTGACTGTGACGACTTGGACAACGTCGAAGGAAGGAAAGTACGTGGCGTCCCGAGACTCCCCTTAAGGCAAATGAAGGTATAGTACTAGGGCAGAATACATATATTCTGGAAACATAGGGATTGAGTGCTGCTGGCATGGTCCGGAGGCCATCAAACCAGATGGTACAACATGGACATCCAAGTAACCGAAACCGGCGGTCCAAACATAGCACTACAATGCAAACTTTGTGTTGCTTAGGGTGGTTCCAGTGTTTTGGCTGCCAGTGCTCTAAAGGAAGACGTTAAGGTGGGGCTGCAGTTACACGATTGTTCCCGTTGAGAGTTAGTAGAGTACGAATTCTTGAAAAAAATAAAGGCAGAGTTGGGTTGATAACCCAAGGCGTGTGAGTGCATGAAAGAACGGTCAATATTGATACTACCTGATCTGTGTTAGTAATTACCATCACCTCGCAGGCAATAGAAGTAAACTTCGGCTGTCACTCTTTGTCAAAATGTATTAAGGCAAGTGAATATCTTTGAGCTGCACTTGTAGCGTCCTGAGGCTCCCTTTAAGGCAAAAGAAGGCATAGTACTGAGGTAGAATATATATTCTGAAAACAGAGGGCTTGGGGGCTGTTGGCACGGCCCAAAGGCCGGCCAACCGGCTAGAACAATATGGCCACCCAAGTGACCGAAACCGGCAGTTCGAACAAACAAAGTATTACACAGCCCCTCTCTTCTTTCGAGCGTCGTCCCCGACGCTTCCCTTGGTCAGCCTCCCATCTCAGCCATCACAACGTAATCAGTGCTGCGAGAAGCACCCACGAGCTAACCGTCCAAGTCGTCGAGATTCGAACGCATGTGTTTCTGTAGTGCCATCAATTCCGCATAGCACTCAGTGCAGCGAATGCGCGCTTCTTGGCCGTCCTCTCCCACGACAATGTGGTCCAATAAAAGATGGAGGTACGCATCCAAGTTTTCGAATGGGTCGAGACACACACAACACATATTGCGATTCCAGGCTTAATTGGTACCGTAGAAGAAAGGCAAGGACATCGTAGAAACCTGAGCAAATGTGGCGGTCGAGCCTCATAGGAACAAGATGCATGCGACCCAAGTGTGCAAAGCATAAAACGATGCTATCCAATGGCATCTTGCACATTCTACATCTGAGAACAAGAGAGAGAGCTTACGGAGGATGCTTGACCACAACGTCGCAGGTCTCTCTTGACAGTTCCACTGGAGCTGGAAATCACGGCTAGTGTCGCTTAAGTTTTTAAGAGCTTCCCTGTCAAACACGAGGGTGAGGGAGGTATGGAAGCTGGACGTCGATCTCAGCCCTTCTGTTACGGGATACCAGAGGTTCTCCCATCCATAGCACATGTACTTCTTTCACGCCGCCGACATTTGCCAGAAGCGGCATGGAGCAGGATAAAATCCATCAAAGTCGAATATGCTTTCCGCTGTTAAATTTTTGGGAGTCCTCGCTTACATAAGCAGCAATTAGGAAATAATTTTAAAAGTAGTACACCCTGTTAAAAGTGCTCACATTTCGTCTAGGATAGCCATACAGCTCTCACCGCATTATCGTAGGTACCATTTGTTCATTTTACCGGTAAATCATTACGGCTGATGGCTTCGACGACATTTCAACAACTTGAGAACCCCACAGTCCTGGACTTTGTACACCTATAATAAAATGCATGTTCCGTTATTATCGCTTTACTAGTAGTGGACTGACAAAAATGAGAACACTTTAGGCTGAGAATGATAGTAGCGAATAATCGAGAAATCGTGGTGATGAAGCGGATGCATACCATGCAGCTTCTTTGGGACAAATCTTTGTTTTTTGCTAAAACGAATCGCATTTATATAACTTCTAACGATGATGCTGAAACTTTGCAAAGTCTGTATGCTCGAACACTGTTTATTAGATCTGTAAAGTAACGCAAAATGTAAACAATAAAGTGTTTCGACTTTCACACTTTAACTTCTTTAGGTGGTTCTGCACCTTAGAACAAGCGATTATAGTATTCTGGAAAACGTTTGATCACAGCCCCTACAATGCATGCCACATTACTGCCTTCTGAAATTAAAAAACTAACTGTGCTTATTTGAGCTGGGTTAGGTATACCGACAACGATAATGATAAACCGTGGTGGCTGCTTGGAAAAGTTTTCGGTGCAAGAAGATTTATACATACCGAACAGGATTCACGGTATATTAATACGCGAAGTAATTTACGGTTCCACCTCAAGAGTTATATATAGGAGGCCATGATTATTGCTAAAATCACTGCGCTTGTGTGTAATAGCAAAAAGTTTGCACAATTAACAAGAAATGAGCCAACACCGAGGGGACGAATTCTTACTCGAGACATGGGTGACAAAATAGTTGCTGCAATCCCCAGCGTGGCACCCGTTTATGATTCGTGATATACTTTGTGTGCTGTTATATGCGAGTCAGTTTGCATTTAGTAACCCAATTGGTCAATCTGGTGATTTGACTTGGAATATTAGCTGCCAGTAGTAAAACACCTGTGTTGAAGAGATATCAAAAATGCGTGGAATCAATTTTGTTACCTACAGGGGATTTTACAAGGATACGGCTGCATTTTGCAGAGATGATTTCTTAATATCTGTGCTACTGACGCACCTAATATTTATAAGTGTCTAATTTATGCCTAAGGCGCTTGGGGCAGGGAATGTTGGTGAGTATTAAGGGCAATGATTGTATAATGGAGCAACATACCTTGAGACAGCAACTAACCAGCTGTGAGGTACTAACTAATACAAATTCAAATAATTCTGTTTTAACACACTGATCAACATATCATCGCCGTGAACGCTAGGAGTAGTTTCCAGATGCTCACATCGGTAAAGAGATCCACAGAACTGCATGGCACAATTTTGCACTGTTTCGAAATAAATCGAGCAACATTAATTTAGATTTCGTGTCAATGTCAAAATATTTTAAACCAGATACGAACTGAGCACCAAAAACTTGCACCTTGAGCTCGTAAAGGAAAAGAGAATGGGTTCAAGCAAAATATAGCCAAACTAATTTGACAGATTTCATAGCGAATATGCACGCTTTATTACAAGCATTTTAACAAGACAAAATTGGGTCCATTGAAGTTTCATGACAACGTAAAGCGGAGTTGTGAGCAGCCAGCTAAAATTGCAGTCATATCTACAGCAACCACGATGTTTTTTTCTAACAAAAATTGCAAAAACCATTTTTTATTTCTGGCAAAAGCACTTTTTTATTTACGGGCATACCTCAAAGTGGATGCGTTTACAAGTCCTCTAGACAGCCGACACGTTGCACTAACCCTCAAGGCCTTTCGAAATAAATAAGAAATAGATTACGATGCAACCTACCCTTATAAACCTTCAAAAGGCATGTGAACCCCAACTATTAACTCCAAGTTGCAACTAGATCACAATCTATGGCACCGCAGTGGACAAGTCATGTGTTGGCAATAGCCACATAGGATTGTAATTAGGAAATTCCAAACTCTTACGATAACATTGCGAATATTGTTTACATAGGAACTTATCTTATAGAGTTGCTAATTTTGTTCATCCGGCTTTACAAGTTTTGGCGTAATGACTGAAGTATTATTGACAGTGACTGCAACTTGTGAAACAATTTGCAAGATTAGTAAGTTAAGTTATTGGGATCATGATGGGTCAGCTTCACAGCACAAGAATGCGTAGAACGATGCGAACTCTGAGAACCAAATCGCAAGCATCACATTTGTTGCTGAACATTGTACAATTCAGCTTTACGAGGCATCAGCCTGACTAACAGACAGTTTTAATGTGGCTATTAATTTTTCTACCTTTTCAGAACGGGCTTTGACTTACAAAGGAGCGAAAGTGAAACATGGATTTGATTAAATTTTTAAATTAGCTAATGTGTTTGCTAATGCGGGATTCCTCCGGTCTGGCCATAAATCCTTCCTTGAACATTTTCTTTTATCTCCAGTTGACTTTGACTACAGGCTTCGGAACACTTTTGATTCAATTGTAACATTGTGTTCTGCTAATAAGCTAGTGGTGGTTTGTTTAGTGCTAAGAGTTGAGGAAGGCAAATACTGATAAACTGGCAGATACTTAGATTTGAACAAATACATTGAGGTAGGTCTCTAAACATGAATTGGGCGATCACTGAGAAAAGACATCTTTAGAAGTAGCCTATGTGTTACCCATTTATT